>PVHX01007980.1:0-86821 GCA_004024805.1 Geosciurus inauris
ATAGCAGCACAATTCACAATTGCAAAACTATGGAAGCAACCCAGATGCCCTTCAATAGATGAATGGATAAACAAACTGTGGTACATATACACAATGGAATATTATTCAGCAATAAGAGAGAATAAAATTATGGCATTTGTAGGCAAATGGATGGAATTGGAGAACATTATGCTTAGTGAAGTAAGCCAATCCCAAAAAATCAAATGCCGAATGTTCTCTCTGATTAGTGGATAAGAATACATAAGGGGGGGTGGGAACGGGAAACATAGGAGAAATGCAGGAACTCTAGACGTGGTTGGGGGAGGTGGGAGGAAGGAAAGGGGAATGGGCATAGTAATGATGGTTATTTGAGATGGTCATTACTACCCCTGGCACATCTATTTAGACTCTAATGGTGTGACTTTATCTGGTTTGCAATCAGAGAAATGGAAAAACTGAGCTCTGGTTATGTACTATGACTTGAAATGCATTTAAATAAAATAACTAAATTTAAAAAAATTATAAAATAATAATTTAGAATATATAAGCACATGCAAACATGTAAATTTGATTAAACCATTTCTTAGTCTAAAATAATCTATAATAAACTGGATGATAATGGTAAAAAAAAAAGAATAAGGGGATCAGGAGTCTGGGTGAGGAAAGGTAAGAGAGGATAATAGGGAGGGCACATAAGATCAAAGTACTTTATATGCATGCATGCAAATGTCACAATGGGAACTATTTAAAAAAACACAAAAACTTTCTATGTGTATGTGTAATGCACATCTCATCACATTCCTGAAAATTCAGAAAGGGAGCATGTGAAGGAAAAAGAATTCAGAGGAAGATAAACTCCCTGAAGTGCACAGTGGTGGTTTCCTGGAAAGAAAAGCTGGAGTTCAGTGAGTGAGATCAGAGGAAATGAGTGCAATGGAAATGGCAAGGTTCAGGAGGAGACTGGAGTATGGGGCTGTGTTCATCACTCTTGAGCTGTTGGACTTATTCTGATTTGTTTCATTTTAAAGATTACTAGAGTCGATTGGACAAAGTCAGTGGCAAAAGATTAGAGATGATTAGAAGGCCTTCAAAACATTTAAGGAGAAAGATGCTGAAGGTTTAGAAAATACAATGAAAGGATTTGATAACTTGGAAATGTTTTAGAGGGAGGCATGGCAGGTTTGGGTGGAAGGAGTGAAGTTCCTAGCTGAAGCCTCTAGGTCCACAGAAACACCAGTGTCTGGAACAGGGCAGGACCAGGTTTAGAAACAGAAGATGTAAGATGTATGGAAACATTAAAGAGAAGATTCAAGAAGGAAGCTGGTTTATCAGTCTGGAACCTGAAGAGGCCTGGCTCCTCTATGAGGTTCATCCAATTTTCTGAGCAGTCACTCCTTCTGTGCCTCAGCTTTGTATTTTCTGTGTCACCTACCCTTCTCTGCAGACCTCCAAGGTTCTAATAATGTATCTTTCACAATATCCAGAGGTAGGCTATGCCTATATCTGAGCTGTCTACCTCCTTAGGATAATTAAAGTTTCTTTCTGATTCTGTTGTGTACTGAACAGTGACAATTAAAATACTGGAGTGTTAAGGTAGAATACTCTGAGGTATGGAGTTTGAAAACTATTATCATAAATGTTTCCATGAAAGAAAGAATTTAAGTGAAGGATTAGAGAAAATAAAATTCTGTTTTTTAAAGTACCCTGCCTGATTTATACTTCTGAACAGATTCCTTTAGTCTCTGGACATGTAGGTTGATAATGCTCCTAGGCATGGCCACTTTGGATAAGGGAAGGGGGGCAAGAGAGAGGCAGATTGTTAAATGAGATAAACGTAGCTGTTGTAATTCTGGGCCACTACATTTCTCCTTTGTGATACATGTTTTTGTTTGTAATTATAAGTGAACAGTTTCAAAATTCTCACCACTTTGTGGAAAAAAACAACCCAAACTGTGTTAATAACTCCCATAGCAAGATGACTTCATTTCACAAAGAAAGTTCTTTAATTGTCTGGAGCAATCCATGAGATTGGTTATCTGAGATTTTGGGGGTATGTGGCATGGTATTTAAATATTTGTTTATGGGTACCTGTACTTGTGACTCATGTAAGAAAAATGGGTTTTGGAAGATTTTCCTGTCTATCGTTACCCTGGGGCATCTCTAAAAACTGGTATGTGGTATTTAATCACATTGAACTAAAGAGAAAATATAGCTGTCACCATTCAGAAAGTTAAAGGAATTCTGGGCTGAAGTTATTATAGAGTCAAGATAACCTGGGTTCTTAGCATGTAAACTTAGAGTTTGTATGAGATTCTGAAATCTGAAACAAAATATCAAACTATGTTTAATAATTGTTTGTGCTAACCAAAATGATGCATCGAGGTAGCTAGATAAAGGTGAGAGTGTTGATATATAGTTCAGAAGGAATAAAGATGATGGTAGAGAATAGAATGGGATAAAAAATTAGGACCAGGTAGACTTCTTCAGATATGGATTCTCAATCAAGAAGTCTTTAGTTAGCAGACACAGTGGTTAAATATGTGATTAGTTGTTTATACAAATCCCCTTTGACTAGCACTGTGTCCTCAGACTCTAACTTTGCTGCTAAGATTTGGCTTCTTCTACTGAAAAGCTCAGGTGATAATAATATCTCCTACATAGAATTTTAAGATAAATAAGACAACGCATAAAGTGTTTAGCACAGTGCTTTGTATGTAGTTGACTAAGAAAATACTGGCAGTTATAATTCCAATTAGCAGAGGCTCTTTTCTCCCAACATTTAACAAATATAGAATGCTTTAATTGGATTTTTTTTCTCAATGAGGAGCTTTTCTAGCTTCTATTACTTTGTACTATCTTGCATCAAAAACACACATAATTTATGCAATTGCTAACCCCATATCACTGCAACACAATTAACTTATACCTAAAAAGCTTCTATCTACTTTGATCTAACAATCATAGAAATAATTTCCTCCTATACAAATGGTTATATTTGTGACCAAATGTTTTTCCTTTCTTCCATGTCTTGAATTGACTCTTTTCATGACTGACATCTCAATCACTATCACCAAGACCTTTAAATCATAACATTTGTCAATCAGAGCTGAGCAACCTAGAATTTGGCCCAAATGGAGAAACTTACACAAATTAGATTGCTTTCTTTCTGCTTGACTTGAATGTTTTTCATTGAACCTTCTGTTTAGCCAAAGTAATTTTTGAGTCCAGAAAATACTGCATATGGATTTTACAATTCTTCTTTAAATGGAAGGCTGGTAGTTTCACATTGTTTGTCTCTAGTTTATGTAGAGACCTGAAATTACTTTCTGAAGTCAGTGACCAAGGGAAGTTTATCCTAGATTACCCTGATGTCTAAGACAGGGCACTGTTTAAATCGGTATTTGAAATATGAAGTACATTTGATAATGAAGCATCAAAGGAGATCTTCCTCTCCTTCATGGTGATAGTCATTTGGGATATAATTCTGACTTCAATTTACTACACTTTCTTTTTGTCGTTTTTCAGTTTGAAAAATTCTAAAGACAGGAAGTAACAATAGGTGAATACAGAGAGAACTGTGAAGAGTCACACAAAGCCTCTCTTCAGCATCTACTTCTCTTTTTGTCAAATTTGCTTTCTGTTGTTTCAATAAATTATAGGTGTATTAAAGAAAAATGATTTCATAATAATATTGTATTTTAATCTTATTTTTTGTTTTTTAAAATTTCATAGATCATTAATATTCCCAGAATTGGATGTTATTCCACTCAGATTAGCTTTGTATATTTGGGAATAATACTTAATTTTCAACTAGAGTACTATATGAACATAACTAGTATTTATCATCTTACAGTTTACACAACTCTTTTAAATGCATGCTATCACAAACAAGGAACTAAAATTGCAGAGAATTGTGGTGAATTACATGAGGATATGAATCCCATTTGTTTTGATCATTTTGATCATTATATCGCTGTTATATCTCCTACTGAGTGCCTGGTGCTTAAGCACATAGATGTCAATAAATTGGAATGAATGACCAAACATTATCACAAAGGGTAAGTGACGCCCGGTGTTCAAATCAGATCTTTTTTGGGAGAGTCGGGTACTGTGAATTGAACTCAGGGGAGCTTCACCATTGAGCTACAACCTCTGTCCTTTATTTATTTACTTTTATTTTGAGACAGGGTCTCACTAAGTTGCTGAGGCTCTCCTTTGGAATTGTGATCTTCCCGACTCAACTTCTCTAGTGCCTGAGATTACAGGTGTGTGCAATAGTGCTTGGCAAACTCAGATCTTCTCCTCCTAAATCATGTACTTATATAATGGCATCTGGTGGCAATTTTCATTGTTTGTCTTTCCATGTTGGATGATCATGCAACTGTGAATACCAAATATAATTATTCCTTACTATGAAAAAAATACATTTGGAATGGTTTTAGAGGAATTCTGCCTGTACTTGTAGAACTAATGTAAGCCAATTAAATTATAATAACTGTAGACAAAATAGAATGGTTTTAGATCAGAAAACTTTGGTTTAATACATATATTATTTTGCGAATTATTGTTAGGTATTACACATAGCTTTGGTATAGGAAGATATTTTAGAGGATATGATTGATTCTATAATATTGAAATCTTAGTTGATTTTGATATTTTTAATAATCTCAACATTTGAATGAATAAATAATCTACATCAATTAACTGTTAGGGATGACTCTAAACTTTGACAGGTAGCTCTTTCTCACTTCTGACATCTAGTCATGAAATTTCATTTCAAGGAACATTTCCTGGATAGAAGATTGTTTCAATTTTATATTAAATGATAATAATAACACCATGCATTTATATGAAAAATATAATATTGTTTTCAAATTGTATATATGGATATATACATATATACATACATACCTATGTGTTGTGTGTGGTGGCAGTGGGGAAATACAAAATTTGGAAAGGAACTTTATATTTACAATTCATTCTAAAAAAAATGGCAATCTAGATTTTAGGGTGTTTTTTTTTCATTTTAAAACTGAATTTATAGCTTCTTAAAATTATAAACATATTTAAGCCTATGAGGGAGAATATTTTTCAAAAAGCCCAATTTTTCACATTCAGTTTATAATAAGGTTAAAAGTTAAATTTCCATTCAATTCATTTATAGTAACCTGCCAAAATAATGCTAATTTCACATAGATGAATTATCGAACACACTTTCTTTTCTCTTTGTCTGCAGTGGATTTCTTCAAGGCTTATTCTTCATTGTTCTTGGTCTGAAGTGTAACACATTAATGAGGTGTTTTCTGACCATCCGGGTATAGTCTATATATTCCTTTGTTGTCCTTCATTGTTTTCATAGTAGTTATCATTAATAGTTATAATATTATTTTGCTTATTTATTTTTAATATTCTCTGCCAGTGCTACCTTTAAAATGTAAGCTATATAAGAATGTGATACTTCTCTCTCTCTCTGTCATTGCTTTGTCTCAGAATTTATAAGAGTGACAGAGTCTATATTTATTTGTTGAATGAATTAATTACATCAGTGATACTATTCAATAAGTTCTGGGAAGCAATTGTGTTATTATAATATTAACTTCATTACAGATAGACGATCTCATAAAATCATCAGCAAAGTTGTTTAATTAAATTTAATTAGCAAATATATCATGCTCACTAAATTTTTTTGAAGAGCAGGTATCTGATCAATTAAGGAGTATTATATTCAACTTTGGTATAAAGCAAATAATTTTGAGAAGCATAAAGATACAACTATGATACTAAAGCAACCATTTTTGGTTAAAAAGAATGTATACTAAATTGTCTAACTGCTGTAAACTTCAAAATACTTTAATACAGAAAAGTGAATGCTGTCTCTCATACCAATTTAACTTGTTACAAATTAATTTCTTCCTGATCTTATTACTGCAGATACTCTAATACATGGCTACATTCAATCCTTTTCTCTGATAACATTTACTGAAGTAACTGGAATGATTTCCATCTCCTGATACTTAGCCTAAATGTTCTCCTTCTCCAAGATTTTATAGAAGACACTAGACTCGTTTTCAACTATTCATAATCTGAATGTGTAAGTAAAGTGTGTGTAACTTTCAAAGTAGTGTTGAGGATTTTGTGCATTTTTACAAAAATGTAATTAGAATACATTGGCAAATACTGGTATATTTCAACTTCCCTACTTCCCTATAGACTTATTTATTAGATAACTCTGGCTATCTATCTGTCTATCATTCCAATCCGTAACTGCAAAAGTACAGAATAATTCATAGAAAATATCAATTCCTAACAATAATGTGACTACACAGTGTCTTTTAGCCTCACAACATTATTTTTATATTTATTAGAATCAAATCTTCTATTTCACTTGAAAAGTGATGAAAGCCTTATATTAATTATTGTTTTTTTCTTCTTCTAGATAACTCCAACAGCCCAGACTCAGTTAATGGATGGAGCAATAAGTCAGTAGTTACTGAATTCATTTTGTTGGGCCTGTCCAGCTCTCAGGAGCTCCAATTCATCCTTTTTTTAATCTTCTCTGTGTTTTATGGGGCTACAGTATTGGGAAACATCCTTATCATCTTCACAGTAATTACAGACTCTCACTTACATTCTCCGATGTACTTTCTTCTCAGCAATCTCTCCTTCATTGATGTGTGTCAGGCTACATTCGCTACTCCCAAGATGATTGCAGACTTCCTCAGTGAACATAAGACCATCACATTCCAGGGATGCATGTCACAAATCTTTTTCTTGCATGTTTTTGGGGGTAGTGAAATGGTGCTTCTTCTTGCCATGGCTTATGATAGATACATTGCTATATGCAGACCTCTGCACTACCTGACCATCATGAGTCGAAGGGTCTGCACTGTTCTGGTGGGGGTCTCTTGGGCCATTGGCATCCTGCATTCAGCTAGTCACTTGGCATTTACAGTTGATCTCCCCTTCTGTGGACCCAATAAGGTAGACAATTTTTTCTGCGACCTCCCCCTAGTGATTAAGCTTGCCTGCTTAGACACCTATGATTTGGAGATCCTTGTACTCACCAACAGTGGCCTGATTTCACTTATCTGTTTCCTCCTTTTACTCATTTCTTACACTGTTATTCTTGCTACTGTTCATCATCAATCCTCTGGTGGCATGTCCAAGGCACTCTCCACTCTCTCAGCCCACATTACTGTTGTGTTTCTGTTCTTTGGCCCATTAATCTTTATCTATATTTGGCCCTTTGACAGCTTTCCAATTGATAAATTTATCTCTGTTTTTTTTACTGTCTTCACTCCTCTTCTTAATCCCATGATTTACACTCTGAGGAATAAAGATGTAAAGGAAGCCATGAAGAAGCTAAGGAGCCGAATGTTGATTGCAAGTCGGTTTTCTAGACAACTCTGAGAAAGTAGCACAAATTCCTACTTCTTGGTTTTATACTCAAAACATATGATTGTTACTATTGTTTCTATAACAAGTAGAGTTTAATTGTTATAGGGCCTGAATCAAGTGTCCTAAAAATTGGTAAAGGCAGTGCAGAATCTCACATTATGGTACTAGTGCCTATATTCTGTGTTATGGGTTAGATATGAGGTATCCCCCAAAAGCTCAGGTGTGAAATAATGCAAGAAAATTTAGAGATAAAATGATTGGGTTTGGGGAACTTTAACCTAATCAGTTCACTAATATACTGACATGGATCAACTCGGTGATAACATAACTGAAGGCTGGTAGCATGTTTCTGGAGGAGAAAGGTCACTGGGGCTTGCCCTTGGGGTTTATATTTTCTCCGAGGTGAAGGAAGCTCACTCTTTCTGCTTTCTGTTTGCCATATTCTGACCTGCTGTCCTCCTCCACACTCTCTTCTATGATGTTTTGCCTTACCTCAGGCCCAGAGCAATAGAAATCAGTTATCTGTGGACTGAGACCCCTGAAACTGAGTTCCAAATAAACATTTCCCCTTTCATGTTGTTCTTGTCAAATCCTTTCAACACAGTAATGAAAATCTGTCTAAAACTTCTGTATATAACATCAGCTTTCCTAAAATAACTAAATATAACAAATATATATATTTAAAAATTATATATACTGCAACTACATATATCAAAATTCCTAAATCATTTTCCCTTCCATAGACATTAAAATATTATTTGCAGTATTTTAATTTCAGCTTCATATTAAATGAGACTAGCTAACATATGTGGCTCAATTTGGGTAGCATGGAGAAGAATTTAGCTTCTTATTTGCTTTGACACAACAGGCTGTATACAGATTCAAAAAGTGCTCATCCAGCTTTCTCAGGTTTAGTTCATAATTATTTTAACTAATAACTTTGTTCTTATAAATAGATGTAAAAATCCCACATTTAGCAACAAGGCATTGATGTTTATAAGAACTTTGTTATACTTATTATGTGTTGTAAATTTTAAATACATAGAATAATATAATATCAATTATAGGACTGAATTTTGCTGCTTTGGCTCTGAAACCAGTAACATCAATAAATATAACCAAGTCTATAGTTTAAATCACAGGTCTGTTTATACACTCTGCTGAAATGTTATACCACTTGCACACAAATTTTACATTATCAATAATAAGCCCTGGAAACTAAGTAATATGCTATTGAATGATACATGGATAATAGAGAAGATATCAGGTAAGAGACAAAAAAATTCTTAGTGATAAATGAAAACTCCAATACAATATATCAAAATCTCTGGGACACCATGAAAGCAGTGCTAAGAGGAAAGTTCATGACATTAAGCTCATTTATTAAAAGAAGAAAAACTCAACACATAAATGACTTGACTCTACATCTTAAAGCCCTAGGAAAAGAACAAACCAATACCAAAAGAAGTAGAAGACAGGAAATACTTAAAATCAGGGCTGAAATCAATGAAATTGAAACAAAAGAAACAATTCAAAAAATTGATAAGACAAAAAGCTGGTTCTTTGAAAAAATAAACAAAATTGACAAACCCTTAGCCACCTTAACAAAAAGAAGGAGAGAGAAAACCCAAATTACTAAGATTTGTGATGGAAAAGGAAATACCAGGACAGACATTACTGAAATACAGAGGATAATTAGAAACTATTTTGAACATCTATACTCCAGTAAAATAGAAAACCCTGAACAATGACAAATTTCTAGAGGCATATGACCCACACAAACTGAACCAGGAGGTCATACAAAACTTAAACAGATCAATTTCAGCAAAGAAATAGAAGATGCCATCAAGAGACTGCCAAACAAGAAAAGTCCAGGATGAGATGGATTCTCAGCCAAGTTCTACAAGACTTTTAAAGAAGAATTAATACCAATACTCCTCAAACTATTTTATGAAATAGAAAAGGAGTGAACACTTCCAAACTCATTTTATGAAGCAAGTATCACCCTTATATGAAAACCAGATAGAGACACACCAAAGAAAGAAAATTTCATACCAATATCCCTGATGAACGTAGATGCAAATATTCTCAATAAAATTCTGGCAAATCACATTAAAAAACATATTTAAAAGATAGAGCACCATGATCAAGTGGGGTTCATTCCAGGGATGGAAGTTTGATTCAACATACAGAAATCAATTAATGTAGTCCATCACATCAATAGACTTAAAGATAAGAGTCATATGATTTTATCAGTTGATGCAGAGAAAGCATTTGACAAAATACAGCACCCTTTTATGTTCAAAACACTAAAAAATCTAGAGATAATAGGAACATACCTCAACTTTGTAAAAGCTATCTATGCTAAACCAAAGGCCAACATCATCCTAAATGGAGAAAAATTGGAAGCATTCCCTTTAAAAATGGGAACAAGACAGGGATGCCCTCTTTCACCACTGCTATTAAACATAGTCCTTGAAACACTAGCCAGAGAAATTAGACAGAAGAAAGAAATTAAAGGGATACAAATTGGAAAAGAAGAACTCAAATTATCATTATTTGCAGATGACATGATTTTATACTTAGAGGATCCAAAAAATTCTACCAGAAAACTTTTAGAATTAATAAAACTTTTAGAATTAGATTTCAGCAAAGTAGCAGGATGTAAAATCAACACCCACAAATCAGTTGCATTTCTATACATCAGTAATAAACCCTCTGAAAGAGAAATTAGGAAAACTACCCCATTCACAATAGCCTCAAAATAAAATACTTGGGAATCAATTTAACAAAAGAGGTGAAAGACCTCTACAAGGCAAACTACAAGACACTGAAGAAAAAAATTGAAGAAGACCTTAGAAGATGGAATAATCTCCCATGCTTCTGGATAGGCAGAATCAATATTGTCAAAATGGCCATACTTCCCAAAGTGCTATATAGATTCAATGCAATACTAATTAAAACCCCAACATCATTTCTTATAGAAACAGAAAAGGCAATCATGAAATTCATTTGGAAGAATAAGAGACCCACAATAGCCAAAGCAATCCTTAGCAAGAAGAATGAAGCAGGAGGCATCACAATACCAGACCTCAGATTATACTACAAAGCTATAGTAACACAAACGGCATGGTACTGGCAACAAAATAGACATGTAGACCAATGGTATAGAATAGAAGACAGAGGGATAAACTCACTTAAATACAGTTATATTAGACAAAGGTACCAAACACGTGCATTAGAGAAAAGATAGCCTCTTCAACAAATGGTGCGGGGAAAACTGAAAATCCATATGCAAAATGAAACTAAACCCCTGTCTCTCATCATGCACAAAATTCAACTCAAAGTGGATCAAGGACCTGGGAATTAGACCAGAGACCCTAGAAGAAAGAAAAAGTAGGCCCAAATCTTCATCATCTTTAGTCTTGTTAAGGAGGTAAGGTAAGACCTTAAGGTAAGACCTTACCTCCTTAACAAGACTCCTATAGTGTAAGAAGTAAAATCAAAAATCAGTAAATGGGGTTGATTCAAATTAAAAAGCTTTATCTCAGCAAGAGAAACAATCAATGAGGTGAACAGAGAACCTACATTCTGGGAACAAATTTTTGCCACATGACATGGGATAGAGCATTAATCTCCAGGATATATAGAGAACACAAAAAACTTAACACCAAAAATCAAACAACCCAATCAAGAAAGGGGCTAAAGAGCTGAACAGACACTTGTCAGAAGTGTTGATCAACATACATATGAAAAAATATTCAACATCTCTAGTAATTAGAGAAATGCAAATCAAAACTACTCTATGATTTCATCTCACACTAGTCAGAATGGTAATTATCAAGAATATAAACAACAATAAGTGTTGGTGAGGTTGTAGGGGAAAAGACACACTCATACATTGCTGGTGGGACTGCGAATTGGTACAACCAATCTGGAAAGCAGTATGGAGATTCCTTAGAAAACTGGGAATGGAACCACCATATGATCGAGCTATCCCACTCCTGGGTCTATACCCAAAAGACTTAAAAGCAGCATACTATAGTGACACAGCCACTTAAATGTTTATAGCAGCTCAATTCACAATAGCTAAACTGTGGAACCAACCTAGATGCCCTTCAATAGATGAATGGATAAAGAAACTGTGGTGTGTAAACACAATGGAATATTACTCAGCAATAAAAGAGAATCAAATTATGGCATTTGCAGGTAAATGGATGGAGTTGAAGAATATCACGCTAAGCAAAGTAAGCCAATCCCAAAAAACCAAATGCCAAATGTTCTCTCTGATAGGTGGATGCTGATCCATAATGAAGGAGGTGACAAGGGAAGAATGGAGGGACTTCGGTCAAAGGGGAGGGATTAGGGAGGGGGCACGGGACAGTAAAGATGGTGGAATAAGATGGACATCATAGCCCTAGCTTCATGTATGACTGCATATATGATGTGATTCTACATTATGTACAACCAGAGATATGAAAAGTTTGTTCCATTTGTGTGCAATGAATCAAAATGCATTCTGCTATTATGTATACCTAAGTAGAATAAATAAATAAAAAAGAAATAAAAATAAAAAAGAAACTATTCTTCAGGCTGCAGTTTTGGTTGTAAAAACAGCTCCCATTGCCCTATCCTAGAATCCTTAGAAACCAAATATGTGGCTGTTCTGAAGCTGACAAAATGCCAGGGTGTTCATCCTGCTATGAAGTATGTAGGGTCACCTAGTGACTTCACATGGATTATTTCTTCTTTTCCACTAGTTTCATTTATACATAATTTTGGGGTTTATTCTGACATAATTATACAAGCAGCAATACAATTTGCTCTAGTTCAGTACCCAGAATTTCCCCTTTCCCTTCTCTCTTCCCTCCCCCATTCTTTTTTCCTTACCCTACTGATCTTTCATCTATTTATTTATGGTTTTTTAAAATTAGTGCATAATGGATCTACATACAGGTGAAACTCACTGTGGTATATTCATATATGTACATAGGGATGTTTGGTCAGATTCATTACAACATTCTTCCCTTTTCCTGTCTCTCCTCCCTCACTGCCCTCTACCTCTTTGTCTATTCCACTGGTCTCTCTTCTATTTTCATGGAATTCTCTGCACTATTTTTATTTTTCTTATTTTTTTTGAGCTTAGGTGTTTATTCCTTTACAAATCATTGCAAACTATCTGGGATTGGCACTGCCCCCCACCACTCCAACGTGCCATGTTTAGCTGCTAGCCTCCACAGAGCCCTCCAACTCCTCAGTGTCTTCCTGGAAGCCCTTCTCTTTGGGGCTATAGAAGAATAGGGAGTAAACACACCCCACCCAGCGCTAGCTTCAATAAAGTGCCTGAGCGAGGAGACATCCTCAGCTGAGACAGCTGCTGGCTCCTTTCAGCCACCCCAGGCTGGCCTAGAGGAGACTGCAGGAAGCCCTTGGCATCTTCAAACAAAGGCCCCATGGAGCCCCAGTGTGGCTGGGAACCTCTCTCAGCCTGGAAGGCTCCTCAGACAGGTGGAGAATTCTCTTGTGAGATGGTAGAAAAGGAGGCCTGGCCTATCAAGAGCCAAGCGATGCAACAAACAAACAAACAAATAATCCTGGGGCTGAAGATATAGCTCAATTGATCGAGTGCTTGCCTTGCATACAAAAGGCCCTTGGTTCAATACCCAGCACCACAGTAAATAAATAAATAAATAAATAAATTAATTAATTAATTAATTAAAAGAAGAGCCAAGCGATGGTAGCTGAGATGAAGGGCTGGGACAGCTGGAGGTTTGTTCCATTCTAACCAGAATCCTCCATCCCTGGGGATGTTTGCACAAAAATATATTAAAATTTTCCAGAAAGAGGTGGAGAAGGTCACCCCTGCCTACGCAGCCCCTCGTTTCCCAGGGAGAGACAAATTGCACCTCTTTTAAAATCCTTATTTTGATCTAGTTTCTGCATATAAGAGGAAATATTTTAGCCTGGACTTTCTGGGTCTGGCTTATACCATTTAACATTATGGTATTCAGTTCCATCCACTTGTCAGCAAATGCCATAATTTCAATTTTCCTGTGGTTGAGGAAAATTCTATTGTGTACAAATACCGCTTTTCTTTATCCATTTGTTTGTTGATGGCCACCCAAGCTATTTGCATAGTTTGGCTATTGTGAATTGTGAACTGCTATTAACATTGATTGACACAGCATCAACTTCCTCATCCTAGAACACAAGAAATAAAACAAAGAATCAATAATTGGGATAGCATGAAATTAAAAAGCTTTTGCACAGCAAAGGAAACAAGTAAGAGCATGAAAAGAGAGTCTATAGCATGGGAGAAAATCTTTGTCAACTGCTTTTGGATAAGGGATTAATATCCAGAATATATAAAGAACACAAAAAAAAACTTAACATCAAAATAAGTAAATAGATAAATAAATAAATAAATAACCCAATTAATAAACAGGAAAAATATTGAAGAAGACACTTCTCAAAAGAAGAAATAAAAATATCCAATAAATATATGAAAAATTATTCAACATCTCTAAAAATCAGCAAAATGCAAACCAAAACTACATTGAGATTTCATCTAATTCTAGTCAGAATGGCATTTATCAAGAATGCAAATAATAACAAATGTTGACAAGAATATGGTGAAAAATCTACCTTCATGCATTGTTGGTGGGACTATAAATTAGTACGACCACTCTTTTTTTTTTTTTTAAATATTATCTTAGTTGCCAATGGACTTTATTTGTTTATATGGGATGCTGACAATCGAACCCAGTGCCTCACACATGCAAGGCAAGCATTCTACCACTGAGCCACAAGCCCAGCCCCAGTACAACCACTCTTGAACACAACATGGAACTTCCTCAAACTACTAGGAATGGATCCACCATACGACCCAGCTATCCTCCTGGGTATTTATCAAAATAACTAAAATTAGCATATTATATGGATGTACTCACATTGATTTTGAAACATCCTTACTGCTGCTTTTCTATATTTGTCATGAAGCAGAAAGGAGTAGCCAACAAAATTATTCATCATTACCCCTTCTGCCATGTTTGATGTTCCCCACCAGGAAGCATTTTGAGTAATCCTGCTGCTTGGTCCAGCAGTCCTGCTGCTTGTGAAATCCTCAAGATAATGCACTATTATTCTCATGAGCAAACAAACTCTCAAAGGTAATTATCCCTAATGAAGGTAATTTCTACCACCATAACTCTTCTGTAGGTCTCTTGGTCACTACAGTCTAGTGACGTCAAATTCCTAATTAGTGTCTAATCTTTGTGATGGCTTTCCTAATATCTGTGTAATGAAGATACTGATCCTCTGAGTGTGAAGGGTGAGGACTGAAGACTGGACGGGCATGGACTCCCTCTTCTTTCCCCCACTGAGAGGCTTCTGAGGAACTTGGTGTCTCCTACTAGGTGCTGACATTGTAAGATCAAAGACAGGAACAGCATCAATTCCTGGACGTGTCAGAGGACATTAAATTGGAAAGCAGCATTTTCCTAGCACATGTGAGTACACACTGTGCATGTAAAGCTGCAGTGGAGAGCAGGAAATGGTTCCTTTAATGTAGCTCTTGGTGATATATATTTGTTTTAAATTGTAGAGGTTTCTGAAAAATGTTTAATCTAGTTTACTTCTATTGCAAACAGAAGCAATGTAATTACAGTTAGATTAAATCCTTTGCAAAATTGTGAAACAGAATATTTATTTTCAAAATGTTTCATTTCTTCCTTTTATTCTCCTCCTTTCTTTCAAATTTCTGGTTGTTCTGTGTGCTCCATGAGCTTCTTAGGTCTTAGATTAGAATACAGCATCTATCCATATTTCACCTCCTGGAAAACTAACTTTTGCTATAGACATCCTGAATCTATTTCCTTCTTTTTTTTTTTTTTTAAAGTAAACTTTATGACTTACCTCCACAGCACTAGGTCTGATTTCTAAAGAGATGTGGGAGAACAAACAAATTCTTCCCAAGGATCAATGACTATAGATTATAGGATATCTCCATACTCATTTTAGGTAAGTAAAACATTTTTTGGAGGTTGGTGGGAGAGGTTCTCTTAAAGAGTATGTATGATTATTTGCCTCCAATTCACTTTACTTCACCTGCCAGTTGTAATAGCTGAGTAGTAAGTACTACAGAAAGATTTGTTCGATAGTATTTCCAAAAGGAGGGACCTGATAATCATGTAGCACAACCTTGTATGCATGCATTAATTCATCTTCAGATACTACAAGAAATTAAAATTGATTTTACCTAACCATGTCTAGTCTAAAATTATTAGAAAATAATTATTTATTATGATCTGAAATAACACACTATTAAGAATGTTACATATACTTAGTCATCATAGTATATTACAGAATCATCTCCCACGTGATATTTTATGAAACATTTTCAATGTATATTTGAAGGTAATAATCTAAATATTTAACATTTGTGGATGACAAGTGATGAAAGGCTAAAGGACCTGCTCAGTGTCTTGTAGCTACCCAATGATGTAACTGTGGTTTTTAACATGGGTTGTTTTTATTCTAAAAGCTTTGTCCTTAGTACCATACTATGATTTTATTTGGTATCTAATATGCTAAGAAACTCAGCTTTTGATTGAATCAATTTGTACAATATTTTGCTCTATGGAAAACAGAGTATTTTCTTGTTCTGGAAACTCTGAGAAATCGGTCAGCGAAAGACCAGAAAAGACATTGGAAGAAGGTTTCTTTTGATGACTTTCTCACAGAATTGGATTTTGTTTTCTCTCAAATCTTTGCTTACAAATGCCTCCTGTTACACTCTTTCTGCTGTAGCACCAGAAGCTTTCCTTCTTTGTGATGCTTTGCTTTTTCTGATGGGATACATGTGAAACCCTATTAGCTGATTTTATCAGGTACTATTTCCTTTCCTGTCTTAGAAATTCATTGCAGTATCTATGTCATGGAGTCTGAGTCAGAAATCCTGACTATATAGGAGGAGGTGAGAAAGAAACTGAAAAGAATGAAGTAGCTCTTCAAAGTCAAACGTGTTGCATTGTATACTTTTTCCTGCAGTCTGTTATACCTTCAAATTCCACTTGTTAAACTTTTCAAAAGTCCTGCATGATTTTGATATAATCTGTGATAATATATGAATTAATTCTTTGATGATTTTTCTAGAAAATTGGAGATGTGAGATATAAAATGAGTCCCTGAATTTGGTTTATGGTAATTAGAATTATTCATCACATTGTCTTCATGCATAAACTCTTTGGTGAAACTCAAGGAGAGATTAAGCCATTTGTAGTTATGATCTAAGAAGATATTGATATTAAAAATAGCAAGCAGTCAGAAATCAGTAAAATCAAATACATCTACTATAAATTGATTTAGATGTAAAAAGATTTTTCAAATTTGAGAAGTCTAATGTTCTTTTACAATTTGCATTTTATTTTTCTTATTCTATATACAACTTTAGAAAGATCTAGATAGCTCATACAAGTGAAAATAACATAAAGCAAAAGATGGTCTGATAACACAGAGCACAGAAAAACTGATCAGAAAAGGAGAACCATTTTTCCTCATGGTTTAAATTCCTTATAAGTTTTCATCCTCCCAACTATAATTTTTAAAAGATGAATGAAATCAAATTAAATATTATTAATAACCCAACAAAATATTCATGGTTATTAATACCATTGACTTGCTATAAAGAAGTTTAATACCTTCAGGGATTAGTTGAAATGAACTAATAGTTTTCTTCATAAGGAGGACTCCATGAGGACCTAAGACACATGCAGAGGGTTCTGGGAAGATCTGAAACTTTCAGTGTTGCCGGGATTTTGTATTCTAGTTTATAGAATTTGTAAATGCAGGGAGGAGGAGATAAAATAGAATAACTCAAGGCAATGATTCCTCCTATGAACCTATTTACATAAATGTAATGTCTCTCCTGTTTTACCTTTATAAGTATGTATGTTCACAAAGTACAAAAGACGGTGCACATCTCAGAAAGTTATTACAAAGCAAAAGCTCCCATGTAACTATCAACCACATCAACAAACAGAATATTTCCTTCGCTTAGTCTTTTTCCATAAACCCCTTTTGAGGATAAGAACTACTGTGCTTTCAACACTGTCTATAAGCTTTGTCAGTTTTTAAACTTTAACTACATTGAGGAGGCATTTTTATATTATCTATACAATGTCTAATGATTTAAAAAACATGTACATAAAATAAAGAAGAATTAGAATCCTGAATACTTTAAGTATAATTGGGAAAGTAAACCATGCTTAATTAATTGATCTCTACCTCTCTCCTATTTAGGTAACTGAAGATAGGTCCCTTCCAAAATCAATGAATGAGACAAATCATTCTCGGGTGACAGAATTCGTGCTGCTGGGACTCTCCAGTTCCCAGGAGCTACAGCCTTTCTTGTTTCTCATCTTCTCACTGCTCTACCTAGCAATTCTGCTGGGCAACTTTCTCATCATCCTTACCGTGACCTCAGATTCCCGCCTTCACACCCCCATGTACTTTCTGCTTGCAAACCTGTCTTTCATAGACATATGCGTTGCCTCTTTTGCTACCCCCAAAATGATTGCAGACTTTCTGGTTGAGCGCAAGACTATTTCTTTTGATGCCTGCCTGGCTCAGATTTTCTTTGTTCACCTCTTCACTGGCAGTGAAATGGTTATCCTTGTGTCCATGGCCTATGACCGCTATGTTGCCATATGCAAGCCTCTGCATTACATGACAATCATGAGCCGTCGTGTTTGTATAATTCTTGTCCTCATTTCATGGTCTGTGGGCTTCATCCACACTACTAGCCAGCTGGCATTTACCGTTAACTTGCCTTTTTGTGGTCCTAATCAGGTTGACAGTTTTTTCTGTGACCTCCCTCTAGTGACCAAGCTAGCCTGCATAGACACTTATGTGATCAGCTTGCTGATAGTTGCAGACAGTGGTTTTCTTTCTTTGAGCTCCTTTCTCCTCTTGGTTGTGTCCTACACTGTGATTCTTATCACAGTCAGGAGCCGCTCCTCTGCTAGCATGGCGAAGGCCCGCTCCACGCTGACTGCTCACATCACTGTGGTCACACTCTTCTTTGGACCCTGCATTTTCATCTATGTGTGGCCGTTCAGCAGTTACTCAGTTGACAAGGTGCTTGCTGTGTTCTACACCATCTTTACTCCCATTCTAAACCCTGTTATCTATACTCTGAGGAACAAAGAAGTGAAGGCAGCTATGTCCAAGCTGAAGAGTCGGTATCTGAAGCCTGGCCAGATTTCTGCAGTGATAAGAAATGCTCTGTTCCCAGAAACTAAGTAAACTCACAGGACTGTTAAATTTTTAGCCTTGTCTCTAGATATTTATAAAGGGAATTTCTGTGATATAAAAGAAAATCATTTTAACCTGTAAAGTTGATTAATTTAAATCATAGTAATAAAAAGCATGATGATTTTTTATCAAATTTAATCTTTCTGTTTTTTTTTTAGTTTCCCATTGACTTTCTTCATATTTGAAAATTTGAAATGGTGTTAAAGTAAAATGTTATTGGTTTTCAAGTCAATAGTAATATTTACCAAAATGTAAATACTTTGAGGCTTATATGGGTGAAAAATATGTTGTTGATGCTTTAACCAGTAGAGTGATTTTTACTTTGTGTGCAGAAGGGAGTACATTTTCTAAAACTTTTTTTTAATTATAACAACATTGAAGAGTAGCCACTGTTTTTCTCCCAGCTCTCTTTTCATCTTCTTTCTGTCTTAACGTACTTGTGAATATATCTATATTGCAGTTATTGGGGTTGCTAGTTCAGTGGATTGTTAGTTCAGTGGATCCCTGCATCAAGTGCATTCTTCAGGAAAAGTTTCTTTACCTTTTCTTAATGGAATGCTCACTGTATAGAAGAAAATCTAGTTAAATGGAGATATTTATGATAAATAAGGACATGATCAATAAGGAGATGAGGAACAATGTTAACTATTAGTGTTCTAGAGGAAAGCGTTGCATCATATAGAAGAGCACATTTACTGTTGGAAAAACAGATTCTAAGGGGCTACATACAAGGCCTTAAATAAGGACTAGGTTCTGACAAAGTGTTTTCCAATGTCATGTCACTATCATTTAACAAGTGACAATTTCCATCAATCAATGTAACAAATCATATATTTTAATTGTTCTATCTGGGGTTAGGCTGAAGCAGATCCAAAGCCACCACACAGATGCATGACAGGCATTTCTGGTCCCCATATCATGTACTTACCACATCTTTTCTTTAGTTCAGATTTTTGAGCTCATAACAGGATTCCCATGGCCAGTTGACAAAAAAATAAAAACTTAAGTTTTGGTTCACAGGCCCTTTATATATATATATCTTGGCATCTGCCAACAAATCAGCTACTACTACTACTCAGGGTGACCAGAAGTTATACTAGTGAGGAAAATTTTATGGAATTTTTGTTTGTTTGTTTTGTTTTGAAGACAGAGTCTCAGTTGATTAAGGTCTCACTCTCAGCTACCTTTGAACTTGTGATCCTCCTGCCTCAACCTCTGGAGCAGCAGGGATTACAGGCACACATCACTGTGCCTGGCTTGTGGGAATTTTGTTTAGTGTGAGCACCCATGAATATTGTACTTGATTATCAACTTGGGATATATATTTTGACTTAGATAATAATAAACACAAATTCCTGGATAGTAGAAATTATCATGGCTGGTTTATTAGAGGCAATAGCAGAACAACACTGAAAAATCAGATAAAGGAGCTATGGGGAAAAAAGTAAGGACAAATATATATAAATCAACATAAGGTTTGGGTGTCTTAGTTATGACATCATTGTCTACCTTCTATTGTCCTTCACAGAAAAGGCAATGAAACAGAATTTTCTCTCAACTCATTTTGTTTTTTATTATTCCATTGCATATGTAATAAGTTCATGAGCAAAATAGATATCAGAGTGGTAAGTTAGGCTCTATGTTCAAAAGTTTTGGACTCCTTTTAATTAAGGCTTATCTCTCTAGTGCCACTACTGATCTTCAGTATTTGATCTGTGAGCAGACAAGATTGATGCCGAGAAATTGCCATCATTGGCAAATCAATTATATGAGGTCAGTCCCTCCACACAGGTGGCACTACTGTGTCCTTGTTGGAATTGATTTCTGCTCCAGATACCAGCTCTTCCTTTTTTCTTGCAGTCCTTTTCCTAGGATCACCATTCTAGTTTCTATTGAGTCTTACTTAAGGATATTGGGTTCCATAAAGATTGCCCCTGGCATAAAACACATTTTGCAGTGAATAGATTGAGACAAGAGGCACAGGGCACAGGATTCACTTTTTTAGGTTAGGCCAGGCTCAGGGAATAACCAAATGCCTAATAAAACTCAGAAAAGAGGCCAGTGTTGCAATTGCATTCTACCCACACATGATGACCTCCAATATGTTATATATGCATTGAATACAATCAATATATGGTACTATGTTACCCACAGCTAAAACACATAGCTCCAGGAAATAAGGAGAAGAATTAAGACAGACCCCTTTCCCAATTATTCTCAGGGACTCTCTTGTGGATTTCTTTTTCCTCTCACTATGTAATTCAGAGCTTTGCTGTATTGTAGTTTTGACTCCCAGAAGAACTGCTCTTCCATTATAGAATACACTATGACTTCTGCTGAACCAAATCTTGGAGTACTGGGCTGGAGATATAGCTTGGTGGTAGAGCACTTGGCCAGTGTGCTTGAAGCCCTGGGTTCAATTCCTAGCACTGAAAGAAAACCAAAAGACTTTGACACTCATCTGGTCATATTAAATATCTCAGGTTGAAGGATAATAACCAAAACTGAATGAACAAATAAGTAGATAAATAAGAAGACTCTATATTGGTAAAATCAATATGCATAATTTTCATGAGAATCTAAAATTGGGTAGAAAAAAATATGGCTGAAATACAATGAATTCACTGGACTATCTTTTAAGTGTTTCTGTGACCCATGAAATAGGAAGCAATTGATTTCAACAATTTGAACTGACCATGCCTCAATAATGAAGGTTTGAGCTATTCAACCATGTAATCAACCAGGATAAACTGAATAACTGAACTAGGGTGAAGATAATCTGGCATGGATGTTGAAGGAAGGAGGGAATCAACTTAAATTATGATCTTAATAAGTTGCGGTCTTGTATTGTAATTTATTCCACAATATTCTTAAGTAAGTTTTTTAATTAAATTATGTGATCAATCACCTTCTTAAAGATTCAATAACAGAGTAGACTTATTCTAAGCACAAGCATGTCTTAACAATGCAAGAGGGAGCAAATTTTTTTTTCTACATTCTACTATACCTCTTGCTCCACCTGATCTCAGCACAGTGGGGGGTTCTGTGCAAGTAAACACTTCTCCCTCAAAGACTGTGGTTCCCTATGCCAAGTCTTATTCCAAACCCAGGGAATTCCACTCAGTACACAAAAGCAGTCCAAACTGGGAAAGTTTACCCCTTACAGGAAACCCTGGGTCAGTAAATGTTGGCATATAGTGGATCAATTTCAGGGTCCTTTGGGGGCACATCCACATGGTTCATTAAAGATTATTTTAGGAACACTGAATCTCAGTTTTTCTGGTGGTAACCAAATCATTAATAAACTATTTACAGGTTTTCACCTACTATATTTTACTTTATAAACTCCCTCACTTTTTTTGGGGGGGGATCACTATTTTCCCATATCAAACACCTTCTCAAATACACCATCCCAGATGCATTACAAGACCATTTAAGGTGGTTTTGTTATTAGAGGAAACCTTTCCTAAGTGTTTGTTGTATTATAAAGCCTCATATTTTTATTTTTGCTACTTGTCAAAATTTAATATATGGTATTTATTATCATTAGTGCTACAATATTTAAAAATTTCCATTTCTACTTGTTTTCTTTGTCCTTTAGTGTATATATATATATATATATATATATATATATATATATATATATATATAATTTTTTCCTTGTCCATGAGTATTTTCCAGGTATGTTATTTTATTTATTTAATTTTATTTCTAGCATAAGACTATTGTGGTCACAGAACATACTTCTATTTCTGGCACCATAAAAATATACCCACAAATCTATTATTCTTCTGTTATCTATCCATGTATGTTTGTATGAAGCTCAATATAAGTTAATATTAATGTCTCTGACTAACCTGGTACCATGACTTTATTTTACATGTTCTTTCTTGTGTTTCTATAATTTTCCTGAAGGGCAGTGAAAATTCTGATTCCCACATTCTGTCATTTTGTTTTACTTATTTTTCTGTTTCTAGCATACATGAACATCAGCCCCACAATGGTTCTCCTCCAGCTCCATCAGAAACATCTTTGCCAACCTTTGCTTTGCAAAGTGTTAATGTACACTTATTTGTCTTTAACCTTCACCTTTCCAATTAAATTAGAAATTCTTCAGTTACATGGGGCAGCTGCTTCCCACCTCCCTAATTGACACAATTTGTTCATTTTTGAGTTATACAATGTGATGTTTTGATGTAATAAATATTGTGAAAGCACATGCTGACAATAGTCATATGGATTGACTTTTGTGTGTGGCAAGAATTCTTAAGATCTATTGTTTTATAAATTTTTAAGAGTACAGTTATTAACTATAAGTACTATGCTGTTTATTAGACTTCTAGAAGTGAAATCTTGTACTTTTTGATCAGCATTTCCCTTATTTTCCCTACCCTCTCACTCCTGGAAACCACCATTCTGCACTCTGCTTCTGTGACTCAAGTTTTAAAAATTCCACACGTGAGTTCATGCACTATGTGTCTTTCTGTACCAGGTTTATTTTAACTTAAAATAATGTCCTTCAGTTTTATAAATGTTGTCATAAATGTCAAGACTTTCTTCTTTTTAAAGATTGAATATTGCCCACTCCATAGTTCCTGCTGACTGGCAGGAGCCACAGAGGGCCCAAATCTGCCCTCAGGAAACTCCATGGTTGTCCAGCCAAAGGGAGACCAGGGACTGATACCTCTAGCCACTGGGGAGCCCAAATTCAGGGCAAGAGTGACTCCTGAGACACCAGCGCAAGGCAGCCCTGCCCAAGGGCTGTCTGGGTCCACCTCAATTCCACTCTAGAGTTCCTGCGGACTGGCAGGAGCCACAGAGGGCCCACATCCACCCTCAGGAAACTCCATGGATGTCCTGCAAAAAGGAGACCAGGGACTGCTAGCCACTAGCCACTGGGGAGCCCAAACTCAGGATAAGAGTTGCCACAGCTCTGCCCAAGTGTGGCCTGGGCCCACCCTGTTCCACTCCAGAGTTCCTGCAGACGAGCAGGAGCCACAAAGGGCCCAAATCCACCCTCAGGAAACTCCACGGGTGTCTAACCAAGGGTTGAGCAGAGACTGATAGCTACTAGCCACAGAGGAAGGCACACCCAGGGTAAAAGTCGCCTACAGAGATCTCAGCATGAAGAGGCCCCACCCAAGTGCTCTCTGGGCCCACCTCAGTTCCATTCCAGAGTTCCTGTGGTCAGGTGAGACAGAAGGCCCAAAACTGCCTTCAAGGAATGCCAGGGGTGCCCAGTTGAAGGCAGACCAGAGCTTGCTACCCCCCAGCCCAAGGGGAGCTCACACTCACTGTAAGGGTCACACAAAGACTCTCCTGCTTGTGACCCTGAGTAAGTGAGACCTGGGCCTATCTCCAGCTCTGCTCCAGAGTTCCTGTTCACCAGCAGGAGTGCAAGAGAGGGGCAAAACAGCCCTCAGGGGCCGCCTCAGGAGCCCAGCCACGTCCAATCCCACTGCCTTCTAGAGGTACATCCACTACCTCCACCACCAACTTTAGTGGCAGTAGTGCCCATCCGGGACACTGGGGGAACAGAAGTAGCTCCAAGGTGAGACACAGGTAATCTGGAGTGTCAATACAAGATTATAGGATAGAAGCCGCAATACCTCAGATTGATATTGCAAGAAAGGAAGATATACAATCAACATGAAAAAACAAGGGAAGAAAGTGCCCCAAAGAAACCTCGATACCACTGTAACAGAATCCATTGACAATAGAGTTGATGAAATGTCAGAGAAGGAATTCAGAATGTACATAATTAAAATGATCAGTGAATTAAAGAATGACATAAGTGAGCAATTACAGGCAAAAATTGATCAACCAACAAAGAAATAGAAGAGCAAATAAAGGCAACCATTGATCATTCTAACAAAGAGATAAGAGAGCAATTACAAGTAGCAAAAGATTACTTGAAGAAAGAGCTAGAGATCATGGAGAAAAACCAATCAGAAATTCTAGAAATGAAGGAAACAATAAACCAAATAAAAAACTCAATAGAAAACACCACCAGCAGACTAGATCACCTGGAAGACAGAACTTCAGATAATGAAGACGAGATATACAATCTTGAAAATAAACTTGACCATACAGTGAAGATGGTAAAAAATCATGAACAGAACATACAAGAAATATGGGACAGCATCAAAAGACCAAATCTAAGATTTATTGGGATAGAAGAAGGCACAGAATTTCAAACCAAAGGAATGCACAATCTCTTCAATGAAATAATATCAGAAAAATTCCCAAATATGAAAAATGAAGTGAAAAATCAAATACAAGAGGCTTACAGGACACTAAACGTACAAAATTTCCACAGATCTATACCAAGGCACATTACAATGAAAATGCCCAACATACAGAATAAGGATAGAATTTTAAAGGCTGCAAGAGAGAGGAACCAGATTACATATAAGAGGAGACCAATTCAGATCTCAGCAGATTTTTCAACCCAGACCCTAAAAGTCAGGAGATCATGGAATAACATATTCCAAGCCCTGAAAGAAAATGGACGCCAACCAAGAATCCTATATCCAGCAAAATTGAGCTTCAGATTTGATAACAAAACAAAAACCTTCCATGATAAACAAAAGTTAAAAGAATTTACAGCAAGAAAGCCTGCACTACACAGCATTCTTGGCAAAAATATTCCATGAGGAGGAAATGATAACTAACAATGAAAATTTACAAAGTCAGTAACTAAACTAAAGGAGAGACCATTCAAAAGAGAAAACAACTCAAGGTAAAAACCAAAAACAAACCAAAATGACTGGAATTACAAATTATATTTCAATAATAACCCTGAATGTAAATGGCCTAAATGCACCAATTAAAAGACAGAGACTGACAGATTGGATTAAAAAAAAGATCCAACAATATGCTGTCTTCAAGAGACTCATCTCACAGGAAAAGACATCCACAGAGTGAAAGTGAAAGCCTGGGAAAAAACGTATCACTCACATGGACCCCACAAACAAGCAGGATTTTCCATCCTCATATCAAATAAAGTGGACTTCAAACCAAAGATGGTGAAAAGAGATGAAGAAGGTCATTTCATACTTCTTAAGGGAATCATACATCAACAAGACATAGACATAACAATCATAAAGATCTATGCCTCAAATAATGGGGCTTCTATGTATGTCAAACAAATCCTTCTCAAATACAAGAATCAAATAGACCACAACACAATAATACCTGGAGACTTTAACACAGCTCTCTCACCATTGGATAGATCTTCCAAACAAAAACTTAATAAACAAACCATAGATCTCAATGAAACTATCAATAATTTAGGCTTAACAGACATATATAGAGTGTCCCATCCATCAATGAGTGAATACACTTTTTTCTCAGCTGCACATAAATCCTTTTCCAAAATAGATCATATGTTATGTCACAAAGCCGGTCTTAGCAAATACAAAAAAATAGAGAGTCTACCCTGCATCCTATCTGACCACAAAGGAATAAAATTACAAATCAACAACAGATTAAAAAACAGAAACTACTCCTTCATCTGGAAACTAAATAATATGCTATTGAATGATGCATGGATAACAGAAGACATCAGGGAAGAGATAAAAAAAATTATTAGAGGCAAATGAAAACTCTGATACAACATATCAAAATCTCTGGGATGCCATGAAGTAGGCGCTAAGAGGAAATTTCATAGCACTAAACTCATTCATTAGAAGAAGTAAAAGTCAACAAATAAATGAATTGACTATTCATCTCAAAGCCTTAGAAAAGGAAGAACAAATTAACACCCAAAGAAGTAGAAGACAGGAAATAATCAAAATTAGGGCTAAAATCAATGAAATTGAAACAAAAGAAACAATTCAAAAAATTGACAAAACAAAAAGCTGGTTCTTTGAAAAATAAACAAAATTGACAAACCCTTAGCCACCCTAATGAAAAGGAGGAGGGAGAAAACCCAAATTACTAAAATTCAAGATGAAAAAGGAAATATCATGACAGACACTACTGAAATACAGAGGATAATTAGAAACTATTTTGAAAATTTATACTCCAGTAAAATAGAAAACCCTGAAGACACCAACAAATTTCTAGAGGCATATGAGCTACACAAACTGAACCAAGAGGACATACACAACTTACACAGATCAATTTCAAGCAAAGAAATAGAAGATACCCTCAAGAGCCTGCCAACCAAGAAAAGCCCAGGACCAGATGAATTCTCAGCTAAGTTCTACAAGACCTTCAAAGAAGAATTAATACCAATAGTCCTCAAACTATTTCATGAAATAGAAAAGGAGGGAACTCTTCCAAACTCATTCTATGAGGCAAGTATCACCTAATTCCAAAACCAGACAGAGACACATCCAAGAAAGAAAACTTCAGACCAATATCCCTGATGAACATAGATGCAAAAATTCTCAATAAAATTCTGGCAAATTGCATACAAAAACATAGCAAAAAAATTGTGCACCATGATCAAGTGGGGTTCATTCCAGGAATGCAAGGTTGGTTCAACATACAGAAATAATTAATGTAATACATCACATCAATAGACTAAAAGATAAGAGTCATATGATTTTATCAATCAATGCAGAGAGGCATTTGACAAAATACAACACCCTTTTATGCTTAAAACACTAGAAAAACATGGGATAGTAGGAACATACCTCAACTCTGTAAAAGGTATCTATGCTAAACCCAAGGCCAACATCATCCTAAATGGAAAAAAATTTGGAATCATTCCCTCTGAAAATGGGAACTAGACAGGGATGCCCTCTCTCACTACTGCTATTCAACATAGTCCTTGAAACACTAGCCAGAGCAATTAGACAGATGAAAGAAATTAAAGAGATACAAATCGGAAAATAAGAACTCAAACTATCATTATTTGCAGACAACATGATTCTATACTTAGAGGATCCAAAAAATTCTACCAGAAAACTTTTAGAATTAATAAATGATTTCAGCAAAGTAGCGGGATATAAAATCAACACCCATGAATCAATTGCATTTCTATACATCAGTGATAAACCTTCTGAAATAGAAATTAGGAAAACTATCCCATTCACAATAGCCTCAAAATAAAATACTTGGGAATCAATTTAACAAAAGAGGTGAAAGATCTCTGCAATGCAAACTACAAGACACTGAAGAAATAAATTGAAGAAGACCTTAGAAGATGGAATAATCTCCCATGCTCCTGGATAGGCAGAATCAATATTGTTAAAATGGCTATACTACCCAAAGTGCTATATAGATTCAATGCAATTCCAATTAAAATCCCAATGGTATTCCTTATAGAAATAAAAAAGGCAACCATGAAATTCATTTGGATGAATAAGAGACTCAGAATAGCCAAAGCAATCCTTAGCAAGAAGAGTGAAGCAGGAGGCATCACAATACCTGACCTCAGATTATACTGCAAAGCTATAGTAACAAAAACAGCATGTACTGGCACCAAAATAGACATTTAGACCAATGGTATAGAATAGAAGACACAGAGACAAACCCACTTACATACAGTTACCTTATACTAGGTAAAGGAGCCAAACATGTACACTGGAGAAAAGATAGCCTGTTCAACAAATGGTGCAGGGAAAACTGGAAATCCATATGCAGCAAAATGAAACTAAACCCCTATCTCTCACCATGCATGAAATTCAACTAAAAGTGGATCAAGGACTTGGGAATCAGACCAGAGAGTCAATGCCTAATAGAAGAAAAAAATAGGCCCAAATCTTCATCATGTCAGATTAGGACAATACTTCCTTAACAAGACTTCTATAGCACAAGAAGTAAAATCAAGAATCAACAAATGGGATGGATTCAAACTAAAAAGCTTCTTCTCAGCAAAAAAAAAAAAAAAATCAATTAAGTGAACAGAGAGCCGACATTCTGGGAACAAATCTTTGCCACACACACATCCGATAGAGCACTCATCTCCAGAATATATAAAGAACTCAAAAAACTTATCACCCAAAACACTAAAAATCCAATCAATAAATGGGCCAATGAGCTGAACACAAACTTCATAGAAGAAGATATGTAATCAATCAACAGACATATGAAAAAATGTTCAACATCTCTAGCAATCAGAGAAATACAAATCAAAACTACCCTAAGGTTTCATCTCCCGCCAGTCAGAATGGCAATTACCAAGAATACAAAGAACAATAAGTGTTGGCAAGGTTGTGGGGAAAAAGGCACGCTCATACATTGCTGGTGGTATCAGGGTCTTTCCAGTCAGGTATCCGTCTCCCCCTTGACCAGCGGGGAGGAGGGGATCCCCAGAAGTCCCCAGCAAAGACGAACTGAGAAAGGTAAAGCCGATTCAGCAGGAAATTACCACTCACGAGCCGGGAGTTCTGTCTCAAGCAGGAACTGTTTATTAAGGGGAAGTTACAAGCTTATATAGGGGTGTTCAACCAGAGGATTACCTAATTGATTTATAACCAGTCACCTAAAAGGTCATCTTAGTTGGCAAGAAGCCGGGGCCAGTATTTGTCCAGGGCTGGTATCAGTTTGGGGCTATGGGAAACTGGCAAGAAGCTGGGCTCGCTGGCAGGAGCCAAGGTCAGAAGAAGAGAAGACCGGCCGGACATATCAGTTGACAAAGAGCCAGGGCTGGGGGGAGAGAAGTCTCTGGGCACATCAGTTGGCAAGGGGTTGGGGCCAAGTCTTGGTGTTCCAAAACCGGATAGAGCAGGGTGTTCCCGCCTGCTCAGCTTGATAGCTCATCCTTGCATCACATCTGTGTGACCCAGTCCCCTATAGGTGGGACTGCAAATTGGTACAACCAATCTGGAAAGCAGTATGGAGATTTTTTAGAAAACATGGAATCAAACCACCATTTGAGCCTGATATCCCACTCCTCGGTCTATACCCAGAAGACTTAAAAACAGCATACTACAGTGACACAGCCACTTCAATGTTTATGGCAGCTCAATTCACAATAGCTAAACTGTGGAACCAACCTAGATGCCCTTCGATAGATGACTGACTAAAGAAACTGTGGTATATGTACACAATGGAATATTACTCAGCAATAAGAGAGCCATAATTTTATTACTCAGCCAATAAAATTATGGCATTTGCAGGTAAATGGATGGAGTTGGAGAATATCATGCTAAGTGAAGTAAGCCAATCTCAGAAAACCAAATGCTGAATGTACTTGTTGATAACTGGATGCTGATCCATAATGTGGGGAAGGACATGGGAACAATGGAGGAACTCTGTTCACAGGGGTGTAAGGGGATGGGGACATGGGGACAATAAATGTGGTGGAATATGATGGTCATCATAGCCCTAACTTTATGTAT
Source organism: Geosciurus inauris (assembly GCA_004024805.1). Lineage (NCBI taxonomy): Eukaryota > Metazoa > Chordata > Mammalia > Rodentia > Sciuridae > Geosciurus > Geosciurus inauris. The sequence goes on from PVHX01007980.1 coordinate 29,988, forward strand.
GACTGCATGTCTGTTGTGATTCTGTATCACTTACAATCAGAGAAATGAAATGTTATCCTCTAAAAAAAAAAATTGAGCAAAAAAAAAGACTGAATATTATTCCAATATATATGTTTTTTACCCATTCATTCATTATTGAACACTTAGCTTATTTCTGTATCTTGACTATTGTGAATAATGCTGCAGTGAATATGGAGGAGCAGATATCTCTGTGAGATACTACCTTCCTTTGGCTCTATAACCAGAAGTTGATTGGCAGATCATATGGTAGTTTTATTTTGAAATTTTTGATAAAGTTCCAGTTCACAATGTTTTCCATTATGTCTGTTCCAATATACATTCTCATCAATGGTGTTTAAGGTTTCCATTTTCTCTATATCTTTGTCAACATTGTTATCTTTTGTCTTTTTGATGGTAGCTATTCTAACAACAGTCAAGAGGTGATATTTCATTGTGGCTTTCATTTACATCATTCTGATGGTTAGTGATATTGAACAGTTTCACATACTTTTAGGCCATTGTATGTCTTCTCTTGAGAAATGTTTACTCTGGTCTTTTATTCACTTTTTAACCTCATTGAATTTTTGCTATTGAGTTGAGTTCTTTATAAATCGCAGGTATAGGTTCCAATTTCATTCTTTTGCATGTGTATATCCAGTTGCCCTAATATTACATATTGAAGAGATTATTCTTTTAACATTGTATGTTTTTGGCACCTTTGTAGGAAATCAATTACCTACAAATGTCTGGATTTATTTATAGGTTCTCTATTCTGTTTCTTTGATCAATGAGTCTGTTTTTATACCATTATGATGCTGTTTTGATTACCATAATTTTGTAGTATATTTTGAAATAAGTTAGTGTGAAACCTCCAACTTTCTATTTGCTGGAGATTGTTTTAGCTCTACTGAATTTTTTGTTTTGTTTTGGTTTTTGGTTTTTGGTATGACTTTTAGGATTGTTTTTTATTTCTGTAAAAACAATCATTGGAATTTCAATAGTAATTGTACTGGATCTTAGATTGTTTTGGGTATGAAGATTTATACAAAATCATCTCTTCTAATTCATGAACATGAAATGTCTTTCCACTTATTTGTGTATTTTTAAATTTCTCTCATCAACTTTTATAGTTTTCAGTATACAGATCTTTCATGTTCTTTGTTAGATTTATTTATAAGTATTTTTATGAAGCTTCACAAGTAGAACTGTTTTCTTCAATTCTATTTTGGATAATTTAAAGTTGGTATATAAAATTTCTATTACTTTTTGAATGCTAATTTTTATCTTGCAAACTTACCCAATTTATTTATTAATTCTAACAATTTTTGATAGATTCTTTAGGGCTTTCTATATATAAGATCTTGTCATCTTCAAATAAAGATGGTCTAACATTTTCCTTTCCAATTTGGATTCATTGTATTTCTTTTTCTTGCCTAATTTCTCCAGGAATTTCAGTATTATGTTGAATAAAAGTGGTGAGAGTCGGCATCCTTATTTTGCTCCAGATCTTGAACAAAAGTTTTTAACTTCTCACCATTGAATATGTTAACTTTTTGTTTGTGAAATGTGTCCTTTATTGTGTGCCTAATATATTGAGAACTTATTATTTGTTTTATCATGAACAGGTACCTGATTCCATTAGTTTAGTGAGCATTGTTCATGGGGACACAGATGGGTTTAACTCCTTCTAATATTTAATATTGGCAGAAGGGGCTGTTGGCAGGATGGTAAAGGAGTGGAACAGGAGCAGTTCTCCTAAGGAGCTGGGGCTGTTTCAAGTCCACAACAAGGACTGTGGCCACTGGGCCTGCAACAAGTGCTTGGGTGTGTCTTCTCAAAGCGACCCTCCTCAGACTTGGGCTTTACCAGGATTTCAGAAAATTCTACTTGGTCCCAAATCCACCAAAAAGGTAGTTTTTTCATAGATGGCTACTAAATATTTGTTTCTGTGAAGAGATGTGGGCTGGTGATCTTTTATTATATTTTTCTGGCATCACTACTGAGAGACATTTTTAACAGTTAGATTTGATTGCAGATTTTGCATCCCAGCTGAGAAGCCCTGATGTTCTGCTTGATGTTTTGCTTGTTTGCAAGTTTGTTAGTTTGATTAAGTTCACCATTCAAGTTAGGTATTTGTGATTTATTTGTCCATGGGATTTCACATGCATAGAGTCATATGTCTACTGACTTTGTGTCTTACAGAATGGTATGAGTCACCTTTAAAAGTTCTAAATATAAAGAAAAGAATAGGGTCAAAAGCTCCACTAATTCCCTATATTTACTCCCATATAAAGTAAACATTAGCCTTTTTCCATGGCTACTTTAGATCTTCAAAAACACATGTTATATCGTTGATACTGTGGTCATACCTATCATCAGTTCCTGACACTTTCTTTTATCTTCCCTTCTTATATTACTTTTAATTTATATTTATTACTCAGATATTTTTAAATTTTATTTTATAGAAGTAGATCCATATTTGATTATTACTAAATTTAGGTTAAAATAATTGCAATAATTTTCAATTTACTTCTTTCAACATTATGTTTTTTAAAATTTCTAAGTGTTCACACATGAAATCCAATATTAATTCTAATCATTGTGGAATATTTCATTGCAATGGATATTGTAAGTTATTTGTCCACTCCCAACATATGAACACATAGATTGTTCCTATTATCTCCTCTTTTTCCAGAAAATGTATTGAGCACACTTGCACTTGTATCCTTGTGTATATAAAACTTATTAGAGAATATACAAAGAGCTGAGCTTTCTAAGTTAAAAGAATCTCATCTTTAAGAAGATCATTTACAACTTACAGCTGAACTTTCGGACTTAGAAACACAGAACCTAAAAACTTATTATATAAAATGTATTTTAAAAAACTGCTGATGTTGCTAAGGCAATAGAACATTTGTCATGGGAAATAAATGAGAGTATCTTAAAATATTTAAAAAGCCATCATGGTGAAGGAGTAGACTTGTTCTATTAAACTACAAATGGAAGAACTAGTTGAGCACTTTAACAATACATTTTACTGCTGTGAAATACTGGGATCCTTGTGATCAGAGGAAACCACTATGGGGCTTGATGATAACTTACAGGATTGGCTAACTATTTTAATAACAGAAATTTAGGGATCAGAAATTCTTTACACACCAAGTTTTAGTGGACTCAACTAATATTTTGCTTTTGGATCAACCAATTGATAAAAGATTTTTCACCCTGAAAAAATTTATCTATAATTACTCCCACTGCAGGGAATTTCTCATTTCTCCAATAAAATTAATTTCCTGGCATCATGATTTAAGGCTTTACATCACATTGACTTTGTGTATCGCAATTGTAGTTTGCACCCAAGAGGGACTCAGTCCTCACTATCTCAGGGCAGGATCAGAAGAACTTACTGCAGCACACCTAAGTGCAGGAGACCAAGTTAAAAAGCATCGGGTCAAGAGTATACAGAAACTTCATTCATTATAGAAATTCCCTAGTGAATGGAAGTTTGGAAGAGTTAGAGATATAAGGACTGGGAGATTTACTAGATTGTATAAGTATTGGCTTTCATTTTGAACATGCAGCGTTTATTTTGAATATAAAAATAATGAAAGAACTGTAAAATTAACACCAGAATTTGTTAAAGAGGAGATCATTGTTGTCTCAGTCTCATTGGAAACTCCATCTGGAAAAGGTAAATTTCTGTTTTCCATTTCTTTTGTCTATAAGACACTTCTACTGTACTGGCTTAGGAGTAACCCTGATGGGATGGGTTTAGAATCTGAGAAAAGTATGTTACAACCATTATCTGGCCCTTCGCTACCTCTTAATGCTTTCTATTCAGTGTGTATTTAGATACTTGCTAAACTTCTTATCTATTAGTAAATTCTGGTATAACAAAGGCAGGGAATGATGTTATAAGTTAATTAAGAATCAGGGAGTAGGGAGGCTGAGACAGGAGAATCACGAGTTCAAAGCCAGCCTCAGCAAGGGCGAGGCACTAAGCAACTCAGTGAGACCCTGTCTCTACATAAAACACAAAATAGGGCTGGGCATGTGTCTCAGTGGTCGAGTGCCCCTGAGTTCAATCTCCAGTACCAAAAAAAAAACCAAAAAGAATCAGGGGGATGACATTTATGCCATTTGTTTCTAGTCTTCCAAGAAAGCAAGTTTTATAATTTATGAATAAGAACAATTATGTATACTTATATTTTCAGTGTCGATTGTCATATTTTGAGAGTGATGTTAATGTCAGATTAATTTGCTATATATTAAGCTTCGTCTTCACCAGGAAATGAAAGACATTCTTAAGATGTATTTTGAAATCTGAAAACATTTCATATTTGATGTACACTGACAATGAGTTAATAATTAGGTAACCGAGGAGCTGCTGGATATTCTGTAGAATAAGAAAATCTGACTAATTTCTAAAATTCAAATGTTCTCATGTATAGCTGCCTTTATACTTCAAAGTTTAGAAATGAAAATATATTTGGGAATAATCTATATTTCTTAAGCTAGTAACTGGAAGAGTAATATTCCTTTTTTTTCTTAGCATGTTACTACCTTAATTATTAAGAAGAAAATGAAATAGATTGATCTGATCTATAACATTTATATTAATAGATAAGAAGTAAATGTGGAGAGAATTTTTTGTTATTTCTTTCAGTTTGATGAACAAAAATTAAAATCCTTATTTTATATTAAATATTAGAAATATTCAGTATTAAATTAGGAAGAGTTTTTCAAAGATAAGATAATCTGCATAATAGAATAATATATGATAATACCACTTTATTATCAAATAAACTCAGAGTATTTTCTCTCTCTCTTTCACCTTGTCCCCAAACTACCCCTTCAATAAGTATCTATTATGCCCTATGCACACATTTATCAACACTCATAACCACAATTCACTGCTATCAAATTTTAAATTATCTTCTAATCCATTGTTATGTTTTTCCTTCTGTCTTTGTGCTGAGGACAGTGGTGTTCCAGATGGTTGAAGGGTTACACTTGTGTTTACTGCCTTTTACTCTATCCAGTGGATTCTAAAGGGTTGTTCACTGGGCAATGTGGAGAGTATGAGGCATGGACAAGGAGATACCTGTGCTTTCCTGGCTTTGTACTCAGAAGAGAAAATAGAGAGTCACTTGTCTCTCGCTTTTTCTTTAATCTACTCAGGTTCATCCCATCTATTAATGGTTGTCCAAGGACCTGACACTAAAAAGCGACTGATGCCTGAGTTTCTTTGATAAACCAGGATGAATTTCCCTGTTTGGATTTTATGTACTCTTTCCATCAGTGTGACCAGATGTTTACATTTAATTGATTTGCTTTTTGAAATTTTATTTTCAGAATTCAGAGAATAACTTCACCTCCGCCCTCAACTCTCTCCCATCTTTCAGGTTCCTGAGAACTCTGCTTACTTAAGAGCGCTGCATCCAGCCCTGTCCCAGCTCCTTGAACACAGCTCATCTTGAGTGCAGACCTAAGACCCAAACCCTATATGTATTTCCTTCTTTAAAAACAAATGTTTTCTTGCTCATATCCTTAGGGTTATATAAATGTCTTTTCTGGCACCCTGTGCACAAGATTTAAACTCTTTAAAAGCCTTATGACCATGGACTAAAAGATTTGTGGACACTATCCTCTTTCTTGGGTAAGTGGAAACATTCTTGTTAGTACCACTGTAAGGGCTGTGTACCAGCACTGAGGTCTAGTCCATCTGACTGTGAGGGACAGGAAGGGAAGGTTGGATGGTGAGATTAGACAGGTGGGAAAGTTTCTGAAGTCTCTGAATTTGAACTGGTAGATTTTCATGTGATCCACAATTAAGCTCATACCTACTTTACTTGACCCCCCAAGAACACCATTTTAAAGATAAAGATAAGTAGGAGAGGATGATTTTATGGGACTTAAGTATAATTGAAATCTGAGAGGGACATAGTAAATCCTGAAGGATTTTATTAATTCTTTGTAAGGTATTACAATAAATGAAAAACAAATTTACTTTAGCTATTCATTAATGGGGAACTCAGTCTTCTGTAAGTCAGAAACCTTTGAGCAAATATAATTATCAGAAATAAAATGCTAATTCTGAGGTGAAATGATACATTGAGAGTGCTTATATATGTTTTCTATTACCTGTGATAAGATATTTTGTCTATGTAATTTTATATAAAATGCTTTTAGTGTCTCTTTGAGGGCAATATTAGCCTGTTTTATGCCTATAGACAATGTACTTGGAAAGGTTAAAGGAGCTGCTCAATGTCATGCAGCTGTTTGATGACACAGCTTCAATTTTTTAAAAAAAATTTAAATTTTTAAAAATTTGTAATAATTGTACATTACAATAGAATGAATTTCAATTCATTGTACACACCGGGAGCACAACTTTTCATTTCTCTGGCTGTACATGATATGGAGTCAAACCATTTGTGCAATTGTACATGTGCCTAGGGTAATGATGTCCATCTCATTCCATCATCTTTCCTACTCCCCTGCTCCCCTCCCCTCCCCACACCTCGCTTTGCTCTATTCAAAGTTCCTCCATTCTTCCCATGTCCTCCACCCCCACTTATTGGTCAGTATCTACCTATCATATAAAACATTTGGCCTTTGGTGTTTTGGGATTGGCTTCTTTGCCTAGCATGATATTCTCCAACTCCATCCATTTACCTGCAAATGCCATAATTTTGTTCTCTTTTAATGCTCAGTAATATTCCATTGTGCATATATACCACAGTTTCTTTATCCATTTTTCTGTTGTGAATTGAGCTTCCATAAACACTGATGTGGCTGCGTCACTGTAGCACGCTGTTTTAAAGTCCTTTAGGTGTAGACTGAGGAGTGAGATAGCTGAGTCAAGTGGTGGTTCCATTCCAAGAATCTCCAGACTGCTTTCCGGAGTGGTTGCACAAATTTGCAGTCCCACCAGCAATGTATGAGTGTACCTTTTCCCCACATCTTTGCCAACATTTATTGTTGTTTGTATTCTTGATAGTTGCCATTCTGACTGGGGTGAGATGAAATCTTAGAGTAATTTTAAGTAAATCTTAGAGTAATTTTGACTTGCATTTCTCTAAAATCTCTAGATTTGCACATCTTGAGATGTGGAACATTTCTTTCATGTATTTGTTGATTGATTGTATATCTTCTTCTGAGAAGTGTGTCTGTTCCTTAGCCCATTTATTGATTGGGTTATTTGCTATTTTGGTGCTAAATTTTTTCAGTTGTTAATACATCCTTGAGTTTAGTGCTCTATCTCATGTGTGTGTGGAAAAGATTTTATCCCACTCTGTAGGCTCTCTCTTCACATTATTGATTATTTCCTTTGTTGAGAAAGAACTTTTTAGTTTGAATCCATTGCATTTATTGATTCTTGATTTTATTTTTTGCAATTTAGGAGTCTGGTTAATGAAGTCAGGTCCTATTCTGACATGATGAAGATTTGGGCCTAACTTTTCTTCTAGGCACAGGGTCTCTGGTCTAATTCTTAGGTCTTTGATCCACTTTGAGTTGAGTTTTGTGCACGGTGAGAGAAAAGGGTTTAAGTTCATTTTGCTGCATGTGGATTTCTAGTTTTCCCAGCACCATTTGTTGAAGAGGTGATCTTTTCTCCAATGTATGCTTTCAGGACCTTTGTTTAGTATGAGATAACTGTATTTATGTGGGTTTGTGTCTATGTTTTCTATTCTATATCATTGCTCTACATGTTTATTTTGGTGCCCATTACATGCTGTTTTGTTACTATAGCTCTGTAGCACAGTTTAAAGCCTGGTATTGAATGCAGCCTTCTGCTTCACTCTTCTTGCTGAGAGTTGCTTTGGCTATTCCAGGCCTCTTATTATTCTATATGTATTTAATTATTGCTTTATCTTACTTATGAAAATGCTGTTGGGATTTTAATTGGAATTGCATTAAATCTGTATAATACTTTTGGTAGTATGGCCATTTTGAAAATACTAATTCTTCCTATCTGAGAACATGGGAGATCTTTCCATCCTCTAAGGTCTTCTTTAATTTCTTTCTTTAGTGTCCTGTAGTTTTCATTGTAGAGGTCTTTCACCTTTTTTGTTAAATTGAGTTACAAGTATTTCGTTGTTTTTTTTTTTTTTTTTGAGGTTATTGTGAATGGGATTGTTTTCCTAATTTCTCTTTCAAAGGTTTCATCACTAATGTATAGAAATGCTTTTGATTTATGTGTGTTGATTTTATATCCTGCTACTTTGCTGAATTCATTTATTAATTCTAGAAATTTTCTGGTAGAGTTTTTGGATCTTCAAAATAGGGAATCATGTTGTCGGCACTCCAATAGCTCCTCAGCCCCTCTGTCTTCCTTACTTAGCTGTAAAGGATAACCAGTATTTAACTTCCAGTATCATGAATTTGTCTTAATTATTTAAATGAAATGACTTAGAATTTATACTTTTGATTCTAATGTAATGTAAACAACATTGATTTTATAAAGTTATATTTGCCTTTGATATATTTTCATAGCATTCATTTTTGATGGTATGAAGAAAAAAATGACAGATTTTTGTCTTTGTAGATTAAAGGTTGGGATTCCGTAATGACAAACAACTTTTCAGATATCATTTTCATTTGTCAACTCACTAATTTAACTTCTGTAGTTCTTGTAATTAAATGAATCAATTGATTGGAGTTCTCTTCTAACTGCCTGACCACCATCCTCCTTTTCTAGAAGAATTTTGGATTTTTATCTTACTCTGGATCTATTCATTTTATTTTGATTGCTGTAGTGTTATTTGCTGTGAGAGGTCTGCAAAACATGCATTTTTGAATAAAAATTAGAATTCTTAAAGACTAGGGCAAAGTTACGATATTTTATCTATGCTCAGTTCACTGACTGATCTTTATTTCTCTCCTGTTCAGGTAAGTGGATATAAGCTGTTCCAGTGACAAATGAATCATTCTCAGGTGACAGAATTCGTGCTGCTGGGACTCTCCAGTTCCCAGGAGCTACAGCCTTTCTTGTTTCTCATCTTCTCACTGCTCTACCTAGCAATTCTGCTGGGCAACTTTCTCATCATCCTCACAGTGACCTCGGATTCCCACCTTCACACCCCCATGTACTTTCTGCTTGCAAACCTGTCTTTCATAGACATATGCGTTGCCTCTTTTGCTACCCCCAAAATGATTGCAGACTTTCTGGTTGAGCGCAAGACTATTTCTTTTTATGCCTGCCTGACTCAGATTTTCTGTGTTCACCTCTTCGCTGGCAGTGAAATGGTTATCCTTGTGTCCATGGCCTATGACCGCTATGTTGCCATATGCAAGCCTCTGCATTACATGACAATCATGAGCCGTCGTGTTTGTATAATTCTTGTCCTCATTCCATGGTCTGTGGGCTTCATCCACACTACTAGCCAGCTGGCATTTACCGTTAACTTGCCTTTTTGTGGTCCTAATCAGGTTGACAGTTTTTTCTGTGATCTCCCTCTAGTGACCAAGCTAGCTTGCATGGACACTTATGTGATCAGCTTGCTGATAGTTGCAGACAGTGGTTTTCTTTCTATGAGCTCCTTTCTCCTCTTGGTTGTGTCCTACACTGTGATTCTTATCACAGTCAGGAGCCGCTCCTCTGCAAGCATGGCGAAGGCCCGCTCCACGCTGACTGCTCACATCACTGTGGTCATACTCTTCTTTGGACCCTGCATTTTCATCTATGTGTGGCCGTTCAGCGGCTACTCAGTTGACAAGGTGCTTGCTGTGTTCTACACCATCTTTACTCCCATTCTAAACCCTGTTATCTATACTCTGAGGAACAAAGAAATGAAAGCTGCTATGTCCAAGCTGAAGAGTCGGTATCTGAAGCCTGGCCAGATTTCTGCAGTGATAAGAAATGCTCTGTTCCTAGAAACTAAGTAAACTCATAGGACTGTTCACATTTGAGCTTCGTCTCTAGACATTTCTAAGTGGAATTACTGTAATATTAAAGGAAATCATTTTGACTAGTGTGAAAAATTAACTTGAATTAAACTATGATAATAAAACATCATAAAATCAGCCTTAGCAATGTAATTATTTTTTTTCTATTTTGTGTATTTTTCCCTTTTGCTATTTCCTACTTTTCATTGTTTATGTAAAAACTTTGAATGATCAATAAAGACCTTCTCTCTCTCTGAAAGAAGTGCCATTCAGATGTCAATTTTGTGTTAATCATAGGCATGTATCTCTAGATCACAGAGATAATATCTCTATTTACTTATATGATATGATATATAATATTTTATTTTCTTTGATAAGAATGTATTTCACACTGATTTATGTAGCTGATGGCATATGAAGACAATTCTGTTTGGTGTTGGTGATATGTTAACATGACATGGCTAACCAGCAGAAATCACTTTATTCAACACTTTCACAAGTCTTTACTCAATGTGGCTACTAAATAAACATTGTTCATGGAAAACTAGTCACTGAAGAAATTTATTCACTAGAATTTTGTATTTGGTTATGTTAATTTCTGTTTAATACTGATAAAGTAAATTTGGAAATTTCATAGATGAGTTTTTTGTATTTTTGTTTCTGTTTTTTGGGCACCAGGGATTGAATTCAGGGCCACTTGATCACTGAGCCACATCTCCAGCTCTATTTTGTATTTTAGTTACAGACAGGGTCTCACTGAGTTGGTTAGTGCCTTGCTTTTGATGAGGCTAACTTTGACCTCAAGATCCTCCTGCCTCAGCCTCCCTAGCCACTGAGATTACAGGCATGTGCCACTGTGCTAGGCTATCTTTTGTATTTTTAAGCAATAGTGTTGGAGTAGTTTCTCCTGTTCCTGCTCTTGACAATTACACACACAGTTACACACACACTTTACACACACAGTAACACATTTTGTCCCATTATTTCAGTCATGGAACACCTATAGGAAGCTAAATTATGCAACAAATAAACAAACACACTACTATGGCAACTTCAAAACAATACTTGAATATTTATTATATTCACAGAATTGAAAAATTGGGATTTAATGGGTTAAAATTTCATGGAGCATCTTTTACATACCAAATATTGTTCTTGGGTTTACCATACTAAACCAAATTCTGACCAAATAGGATAGGGATTGGGAAACTTTCATAACAGGCTAGATAGTAAATATTAGACTTTTTGAGGCCCATATACTTTCTGTTGTATAATCTTCTTTTTTGTTTTACATCTCTTTATAAATGTAAAAATCCTTCTTAGCTTGTGGGCCATACATAAACAGACTATGAGCCAGATTTTTCCCTTGCGAGCCTTAATTTGCCAATCTTGGCCATAGACCAAGTAGGAATTTTAGTGGGAGACACAGAAAACAAGCTGCAAGTAAACAATGTTACATAAGTGATCAAAAACATCACCACACACATAAATCACCCCAAGAGACTCCTTCTAATGCTAAAGTATCCCTCCTTTCTACCCCCTTCCCAAATGATCAATGATCTACTCTTCTGTCAATTTAGATCAGTTTGAATTTTGAGTATCTTATACAGATGGAATCATGTCTGTATTTGCAATCTGCAAAATCATTTTGAGATTCATAAATGTTACTGCATATAGCAATAGTTGATTCTTTTTATTGCTGAGTGGAATTCAATTGTTTTATGTTGATGCTATAATTAATTACTATAATATTGGCAGCTTAAACAATATAAATTATTATCTTTCAGTTTTGAGGTAAGAAGTCCAGTGTATGTGTTACGGGCAAAAACCAAGTTATGCATAGGACTCTTCTTTTAGAGTCTCTAGGGGAAAATATGTTTCCTTTGTACGGGTTCTACAGACCTCCTGAATTCCTTTGCTTGATTGTCCACTTTCTTCAATCTTGTAAGACAGCAAGATGACCTTTCTTTAGTGATCACACTTGTTTTCTTTTTATTGCTTCTTGGAAAGGTTTTCCATTTATAAAGATATCTATGATTAGATTGATTCCCATCTCAAGGTCCCTACCCCTAATCACATTGGCAATACTCCTTTTACCTTTCAATAAACATACTCACAGTTTCTGGGGATTAAACTTTATTTTTGAGGGAGGCATTAATCTGCTTAACCTGTGTTGTATGCATATGTCACACTTTCTTTATCCATTCACCTGTTGATGTGCATTTTTATTTTGCTTTTATTTTTTTAAATAAAGTTGTTATCAACATTTGTGTACAAGTTTATACAAATGTATGATTTCCTATTTTTTTAGAAAAATGCTTTAAAGTAGAACATGTATGTGTTTGTATGTATATGTGTGGATTTTTTCAACTTTTCAATGTTGCAATGTTTTTTCAACGTTTTCAAAACATATTGGTTTTCTACTTATTCCCCTAACAGTGTAAGAGAATTTCACTTCCTCCATTTATTTCTCAACCCCGTGTGAGTTCAGCCCTTTGCATTTGAATCATTCTGTAGGTGTATAACTCCACATGGTTATAATTTTAATTTCCCCAATGATGTTGGGATTCTTCTACACTTCTTTAAATATTTATATATCTTTTTGATGAAGTGAATGTTCAGATCTTTTGACCATTTATAATTGGTCATTTACTTTCTAATTATTAGGGTCTGTGAATTCTTTATTTTGATTAAAGTTCTTTTTATCAGATATGTTTTTCAATTATTCTTTCCCAGTTTTTGGCTTGTTGTTCTTTCTTTGTACTGAATAATGTTTGTATTTTTATTTTCATATACTTTTAAGATATTAGTAATTTTCTAATTCAAATAACTAAGATGTATGCAGTGCAATTCTTTTAGAAAAAATAGCAAGAGTTGAATATTTTCTCATTTAAAACTCAATATTTTCTATTTTTTCATGTTTTTTATGCTATTCATTGTTTGTCTTTTACAGCCAACTAACATACAGATTGGATTATCAGATCTTGCATAAATTCGCGATTATATTTATTATGAATTTTAATAAAGAATACATGGTCTATAGGTAATGAAAAGGTTCAGAAAAAAGAGAAATTTCTGAAGCTGTAAGGCCCATTCCCTAGGTACTTCCTTTATGTCAAACAAGCTGCTCTTTCCCAAGTTCAGAAAACCTCCACTGACTCAGAATAAATTAGAGTTTCTAATTGAATTTCACAGAGTTGCTCATGTAACTAGAAGCATTTAATTTGGTGAAATATTTCCACTTTACATTCCCAAGAGTTGTATAACTTACATGAAATCGTCCAGGGAGCTGTGCCTTATAGATCCTGGATTCTATTTACCATGGTCATCATTAGCCTTCACTTTCTGCTAAAGGGATTTAAGAGATGAGATAAGGCCTATTTCTTCCAGAAAATGTCTTTTTGTGATTTATTTGAAATCCAGCCATGATTTTAATGTAGTTCCCCTGCATTATTTTAATCAGTCCAAGGGATGCCCTTCCTGGTAAAGGGAGTGAATGAGAAACAGGCCAGCTGCTTTAATATCTTGCTCTCACACACTAAGACATGCTATTTTCTGCAACTTTGTCACTCATTAATAGTACTGGGAACTAAATGAAGCGAATATAAATTCTACACATGTATGATTATGCCAAAATCAACCCTAATATTATGTATAACTATGTGCACTAAAAAAATTTAAAAGTACATTCAATATTATTTTTAACTGTAGCAATATATGACATTTTTTTTAAAAAAATTAACTAGTAGTAATGAGAAAAAATAAAATAAAGGAAGGCCAATTTATTTAAATCAACTTATCAAAATGTAGTTTCCATACAGTTATATTGGATGATGTGAAAATTACCCATCTTAAAGATCCAGAAGCAAAGAAAAAATTGTGCACAAAAACTTTGACAACACTTACCAATAGTTTAGGTGTGGTAATTTTTTTTCTACATACTTCTTGTTTTGTTCATAATGTACTAAAAGAAAATTATTATTTTTTCAATTCCACAAATCTTGCTTTGAAGTTCATAAAAAAATGCCATTACATTTTAACACTTCTGTTCTTTGTTAATATAATGTACTCAACTTTATTTTGAAAAGAACACGTTTCTGATGTAAGTAAATTGAAGGTCTAGTGGCTGCTAAGCTCCCTTTGGCATCCCAGATCCTCTCACACTGAGTTTCTTTCAAGCTTTTCTCTTGGCGTTCCCAAGAAAATTATTTTATAAGGCTGTGTTATTATGATTTTTATAATGATTCCATTAACTCCATTCTTTTTACTCCATTTTTCACAATTTTCCTATTTTAATTTCTTAACAATTAACTTATTCTGTACTTCTATCCTGAATTAGTTCTTTAATGTCTCTGCAAGGTATTATTTGATTATAAATTCTCTTAATAATATATGAAGATTAGATTAATAGTCTTAGGGAAATAATCAGGTTCTTCTTGAAGAAATGATATGAGACAATGTCTTCAATAATACCAAAAGATTCAAAATAAGAAATAAATGATTATACAGTGACTCATAAGCCCTATATAATTCGGAACAGTTGAATGTTCCATAAAATTATTGGGGAGATTTTACTTCAAATAGTGGTTTGTAACTTGAATTTGATTCCTGTCCTAACAAATACCTGTCAAAAAATCAAATAAAAGCACAAGTTTGAGATTATCTATGTTAAAAATAATAATATAAGTAGACATAAGAGCAATATTTATGACTATGGATTAGGTAATATTTTTTAATATAGCAACAAAAAACAAGTGACAAAACAAGTGACAAAAATTAGGTAAATTGGATTTTATCACAAATCAAAACTTGAATACAAACAAGAAAGTAGAAGGGTAACCATAATTTGAAAAAAAATATATCAGATGAAAGACATATATCAAGATACATAAATACCCTCAATAACAATAATAAAAAGATAACCCAGTTAAAATGGTCAAAGATTTACAAATGTATTTCGCTACTCCAGGGAAAACATATAAGTAACTGAGAAGCTCATGAATAGATGATCAACATCATTTAATCATTAGGAAAATATAAGTGAAAATCACAATAAAGTACCTCTTCATACCCTCCAGAATGGCTATAATAAGACAATATAATAAAGCATTGGTGACAACATATGGGAATTGAAATTTCCATACATTGCATATAATGTTGATGTGATTGAAAAACAGTGGCACAACCACTTTGGAAAACAGTCTGACAGCTCATCAAAGAGTTAGTAATTTCACTCCTACGTGTATACTACAGGGAAGTGAAATGTATATTTATGTAAAAAGTTGTTTATGGTTGTTCATAGCAACATGATTCATAATGTTGGTCTAAGAAAAATTTTTAGAGATTTAAACCCCAAAACAGAATAAATTAACGTTTATTGACTTTATAAAACGTCAAAAATTTTAATAATAAAGAGTGCTGGTAAGAGTGTTGAACTACTGACATAGGGTTTTTTAGGAGGTTCATGAGGAGAGCACAGCAATTATAAGGCTTACATTGTCAGCATAAATTACTGCAAATTTTTAGACAGAGTATATACAAAATTTCAGGCCTAGTCACGGAGGTAGGACTATGATTCTTGATAAGAGAATCTATTATGTGAATTCCACATCAACTCTGACTTCTTTCTTCAGGGTATTTTCTAAAGTGAATCATAGGAAAAGCATCCAAGGAGGAAATGAAGTCTCTGAAAGAAGTCATTTAAGATTTTGAAGCTGTTAAAATGGCAGATATTTGGAGAGAAAGGTTCTGAAGGGGAGGGAATGGAAGAGAGAGAGAGGGAGAGAGAGAGAGAAAACTGTAAAATTTATCTCAGGTCCTTGATTGATTTCTAAACTATGGATACACAAGACTCTAAACTGCCTAATAAAAAACAACTGCTAACAAACTAAACAAACACACACAAAGATTTCAGAAGGAACATCTGCCTGGATGGAGAGACTTTGACTTTCAGTTCTTTCCCACATAGGCTGATCCTAGATAACAGCATTAAGCTCAAGAATCAAGGCATAATCATCAGGAATAAAGGACAAAACTGAAATAGATGGATATCAACCAAGCTGAAAACCATGTCTATAGGATCTATGATGTTTATTTGGAATCTATACTTCCAAAGTGTAATAGAAATATGAGAACTTGCCACATGCTACACAGCGATTGAGCAGTTAACTGCATGCAGGTTATAAGCCAGTTGAGAAAATAAAGGTCAGAAAGAATGACCTAATCAAGAATGATATTATGAAATCATAATTTATCGAGATCTGCGGTGAGATGATAAATAGCCTATATAAAGTAGTTAACTTGCTTTCTCAGTAGTTTAATGTCATGATGTAATATCCCAGCAAAATTGTTCAGTAGAAAGTTGGTGCAAGTCTGGAGATAAGAGTAAGAGTAATTGCTAAAAATAGTTCAAACTTATTTATTAACTATCTTATAAAGACAAAAAATGAACTATACGTTTGCTTTACTCAAAAGTGTGAATATCTTTAAGAAGCAGAGAAAAATGATTAATATTTATGAGATATTTAACAAGCTTCAATTCTCTGACAGGCAAATAACAATTGAAAAACAAAGACAGCTGAATATAAAATAGTTTGTAGAGGTTTTACATTTCATTATTATAGCAATATTATTTAGATAGGAATAATTGGAAATTTTTAAGCCATTTTAATGAAAGGTGCTAGTTTGTAAAATTGATTATTGAGATGCATACAAGAAAATACATTTGGGGAGATAAAACAAATACAGGAAACTGCCATTTTACTCTCTTTACACACACACACACACACACACACACGCACGTGCATGCACATATATCCCTACCACCTGAGTCATTCTTAATGGATGGAGGAAAGCCAATGGTTGGGGATATATATTTTACTCTTTGAAAGTCTTTCAAACCTTTTCTTCAAAAATGATCAGAAATCAGAGGAAGAGATAAAAATGAAGTTAGAAGCAGAGGCTCACACTTGTAGTGTCAACAACTCAGGAGGCTGATGCAGCAGGATCACAAGTTTGAGGCCAGCCTAGGCCACTTATCAAGACCCTATCTCTGGTTGTATGTAATGTAGAATCACACCATATATACAGTCATACTTCTGTGTACAATGAATCAAAATGCATTCTGATATCACATATACCTAAGTAGAATAAATACATTAATAAAAAGACCCTATCTCAAAATAAAATTAAAAAGGGGCTGTAGGTGTAGCTCAGAGCATGACAGGATTCAGTCCCTAGTACCATAGAAAAGGAAAAAAAAAACATTTCTTCTATGTAGGATTGAAATTTTACTCCTGAAAGATATCCTGAAATTTGGAAGTCTCATTTGAGAATTTAGTATCTAGGAAATGACATATTAATAAAATGCTTCAGGTAAATAATTTGATTTAAAATTCATTGTTTAATTTCTTGTTGAAGAAAAACATTGATAAGTCACAGAGAATTAGGAGAATTAGCCAATCTTTCAATGATTGCAGTTAAAGACAAGAAGGGATATTTCAAATTCCCTCAACTTCTCAGAGATTTCTCGTTGACCTGGTCCACTAGCCATAAGTAATGCATTTTATTTAGGTAGCTGAATTTTTAAAATTTTTATTATCCTAGTGATGTATTTCTAGAAACACAACCTTGTACCTTTATAGAGTTTTCTCTCATAAGAAAATACTTCCAGATAATCTTTAGTAGCGGTTACTTCTGCAAATGGTTGAGATCAGCAATTATCCAATAGGTCTTAATTCTAGTAGTGAAGAGTCACTTGAGGCAGTTTACAGTAAAAAGTAGATTTCTTGGATTAGTTGCTACAATTTGAGCTCAAATGTCAACTACAGAGCCATATTACTTGCATTCTATTTTTGAGATGTGGTCTCACTAAATTGCCCAGACTGGCTTCAAACTTGCAATCCTCCTGCCTCAGCTCCCAAGTAGCTGGGATTACAGGTCTGCCAAGATTGGCTTGCTTGCATTTTAAAAAAGCAGCCACTGTATTATGCATTCAGATTACCTCATTTAAAAGCAAGAAATAAATTTCACAAACACTTCTTCAGATTGTAATTTCATTTAATTTGAAATGTGTGGCTTCCTATGAATTTACAAGGACAAGTTCTATACAAGTCCATAATTTTCAGAACACAGATGATTTCTTGCACTTGAATTTCACTAACACATCTAACAGCCACGTGTATAAGCTTACACAACTAAGTAAACCCCAGGATATCTGCATGTAGACTGACAGTGCAACGATTCATATCCATACTCAGGATCTGGTCAAAGCAAGGTAGAGATTGGAGCAGAGATTAAAAATGGAGCATGCGTCACTGGGTAGTTCTAAGAGGTATGAAACACCTCATGTGGGTGGATACTTAGGAACTTTCTATATGGATGTTGTTATGCTAAGCACATTCTGTCTCTCTTGCTCTAGTGTGTGTGTGTGTGTGTGTGTGTGTGTGTGTGTGTGTGTGTGCATGCACACATGTATATAAATTGATAGGACAGAATTCTAGGAAATTTTACAAGAATAAAGGAGTAAAGGATATTTTCTGTAAGGACTGGGTTAAGTTTCCCTAAGTGCTCTTAGATCATATCCTATGTATTCCTATCTTAGCAATTTTTATGACTGTGTACCTTCCTTTTGCACTCATTAAAGTGAAAGCTCCCTGAGTCTGGGAATGTATATTCTTAAACACTCTATTTCTAATACTAGCTCAGTGTCTGAAATCTGAATTATAGAAGGTTTTCAGAAATGCTTATTTATTGCACAACAAAGTACTTACATAATATTAGTTTTATTTTGATGATTAAAAAAATGGCACAGCCATTACAGAGAACAATATGGGGCTTCCTCAAGAAACTAAATAGAGATATTTTATGATCTAGCTATCCTACTTCTAAATATATACCCAAAGGAAATGATTATGCCCACTTGTATTGCAGGACTATTTATGATAGTTAAGTTATGCAATCAACCTAGGTGTCCATCAAGGGTAAAGAAAATGTGGCATATATACACAATGGAATAGTATTTAGCCCTAAGAGAGAATGAAATCCTGTTATTTGTAGCAAAATAGATGGAGCTAGAGGACATCACATTAAGAAAAATGAACTGGACATAGAAAGATAAATACTACATGTTTTCTCTCATATATAGAAGTAAATGAATATTTTTAAAAGGAGACCTGATTATAAAACATTAGGATCCAGAGGCATTTAAAATCAGCGTTAGATGATTCTGTGTAATCCAAACTCAAACTGCCCATTAAATGATACCTCAAATAATAGAATCAACTCAATAAAAGATGCACTGTATATAAAAAAACTACTTTGGGTGACAATGTGTTCATTTAACAATTCAAAGCACATTAAATATAACATAATAGCTTGTGATTATATATCATAAAATATTTTGCCATAAAATATAGATTTTCTCATGTTAAAATTAACTACTGAAATTGCATAACAGTGGCAAACATTCATTTTTGTAAATAAAAATTAAAATATAGTGCATACTCACAAGGAAAAAAAAATTTAAAATTAATAGAGTCTTGAATTGGTGGGTGTTTTCATCCTCTCCAGTTTCTGAAAATTTATCTGCCTTGTACAAAATGTATAATGTATTGGATAACCCTTCTATGCTGTGTTGGATAATTATTATAACATCGAAATTCATTTTATATCAACATTTTAAGCAAAATAAACTAGTAAGATAAATCTGGTTTTAACAAAGACAATTAAATACAGAGTTCATTCCAAATGTAGATGAAGATAAGTATGCATATATATGTGCATTTGTACATACATACATTTGTTTATATACATAAAGTTATAGAAATAATTTTTGTGTAAATGAATTGTCTGTTACATAAAATGTTAGAAACTATAAAAACAAACACAAGGTCAGAATACTATTTAAGAATCTTTATCCCCTGAATGAGTGGGACCATGCACTGCTATGGAAAGCAGGAAGTCAGCGAAAAGTGACTTGCTGGTTCCACAGTTTCTTCATAGCTGTTTTCATCTCCTCATTTCTCAGTGTGTAGATAAAGGGGTTCAAAAGTGGAGTGAAAACCGTGTAAAATACAGACAGGAATTTGTCCACAGCAAATTCACTGAAGGGCCACAGGTAAATGAAAATGCAAGGCCCAAAGAAGAGTGTGACCACTATGATATGGGCAGAGCAAGTGGACAGAGCTTTGGTTATGCCTCCTGCCGCACGCTGCCGGACACTGAGGAGGATGGCCGTGTAGGAGATCATGACCAGCAGGAAACAGCTGACGGAAATCAAGCCACTGTCGGAGATCATAAGTATACCCAAGACATAGGTGTCCATGCAGGCAAGTTTGATTACCTGAGGAAGGTCACAGTGGAAGCTATCCACCTCATTGGGGCCGCAGTAAGGTAAATTCACAGTAAAGGCAATTTGACTGATGGAGTGCAGAAATCCAATAACCCAGGAAATCAGCACCAGCTTGATGCAAGTCTGCCGGCTCATCATCGTCATATAGTGCAAGGGTTTACATATGGCTACGTATCTGTCATAGGCCATGGAAACCAACAGCACCATCTCAGCACCACCAGCGAAGTGGAAGAGAAAGATCTGAAACATACACCCTCCAAAGGAGATTATCTTTCGATCACTAAGGAAATCTCTAATCATCTTGGGGGTGGCAAATGAGGCCAGCCACATGTCCACAAAAGACAGGTTCCCCAGCAGGAAGTACATAGGGGAGGACTGCAAGTTGGGAGCAGAAATTACAGTGACCACAATGAGGAGGTTACCCAGTATAATGGCCACATACATCCCAGAGAAAAATACAAAGAAAAACTTTTGTAGATATTGTGAAGAGCAGAGTCCAAGCAACACAAATTCTGAAACCACAGAATAATTCTGCGTGTCCATTGTCCCAGATATCAGATTCCCTTCTGAATCTATATAAGGAAAAGATGGATGGACTAGAGCACCTTATGTGAAGGGGAGTCAGTCAGACATAGAAAGACAAATATTGCATGATCTCAGTAATAGAATTTATAAAATTGGACTTTATAGAAACAGTAAGACAGTATTTACCAGAGGTTGGATGTGGGTGAGTGGTGATAATTGGGGCAAAGGTGGTCAAAAGACTCAGTTTGAGTTAAACATGGGGAATGAGTTCGAAAGATGTATGATAAATCATAGTGATTATAACTAATAGCAATACTAATAGTTGATTGTATATTTCAAAGTTTCTCAGTAGATTTTATATGTTCTTACTAAAAAAAGTGAGTGAATGAATGTTAGTTTAATTTATATATTTCACAATGTGTTCATATATGAAAATATCATTTTGTGTACCATAAATATGTACAACTTTTTCCAATTAAAAAAGGAAAGAAGGAAGGAAAAAAGGAAGGAAGGAAGGGAAAAAGGAAGGATGGACTGTGTAAGTTGAAGTGCCTGTTATCTGCCAGGCAAATGAAAATGATCAACTAGGTCTTATCTCAATGAAATTTTAGTATATACAAAATATTCAAAAATCAGTATTAGAAGATTATAAACAGGTCTATACCAACATGTATATTTGCCCTTTTCAGACTTCAGTTTCCTTTAGGAGTAGTTGGACATTTTGGAAGACTTCAACAAAGGTGACAACTGTAAGAATATCATTTTGTTTTTCTTTCCCCCATTGTCCTTTTTCCATGGAAAATATGGAAGGAATAAAATGCAAAGTTTGAACCAAAAACAGGAGAATCGAGAATATGAATTCTGAGCAGTGTTATGTTTTACCCATCTGTGTAGATATCATTGTCCAATGGATAATTGTTCTTAAAGATCTCACCTAAAAATTAAATTGAAAACTTAGTTTAAAAATATTATCATGTAAAACACAGAAAATTACATATACATTATCATGTCTCTTCTTCCTCTCTCTCTCTCTCTCTCTCTCTCTCTCTCTAGTTATATACACAAAACTAAAACAAAATCAAGCAAAGCATTTTGGTGGGTGGTTATATCTATATATCTCTATCAACATGTCTAATGTATCTAATCAATATGAATCTCTCCTGAAGCTAAAAGAAGCAAAATTTAAAAGAGAAAGATTTCTTTAAGCTAAAAAATCTTCTCCTGGGTGTAAAAGCCTATTAAGGTTGAGGTATATTAAATACAGGATAGGTCTCAGATCTTTAACCAACGTGTGTATGCTTGGTAAATTTATGGGAATATTGCTATTGTGTTATATGTGTTTTATAGAATGACATCAGTCTCAGAAAATGTTTTTGAGGAAACTTTGATCTAAACGATAGTACAGCTACATAAAACTTCTTATTTTTTTTTAGTTTCAAAAAATAATTTGTAATGAAATTTCAATCTAAAGTATTAATCTATGCCATCTGGGAGGATAGCCTCTAAATTGTAGACCCTTTATTTACCCTGCTTTTCATTAACAACACAGATGAGACGTGATTAGCAGGTTTTCATGTAATACAAAGGTGACAGAGTTCGGGGCTGGGGTTATGGCACAGTGGCAGTGTGCTTGCCTAGCACGCGGAGGCACTGGGTTCGATCCTCAGCACCACATAAAAATAAAATAAAGATATTGTGTCCACCTACAACTAAAAAATAAATATTTTTTAAAAATGTGACAGGGTTCACCTATTGACTATTTCAAAAACAGAAAATATAGGCTGTAACTAAATTCCAGAGAGCAAGAACCAGAGAACAAGTGGAGTTTATGTTTCCCTAGAAAGATAAAAGGGAGCAGAATGTAGATTGATACTATCAATCTAATGGTAGTCTATGTTTAATATATTTCTTTACAAGTGCTGTTCCCTTTGTGATAATAATTATAATGAGAATGTAGTTTTGTGATTTAAAAGCAAGGAAAACCTTTTAAAAATAAATTGTGGTGTATTTTGTTGTAATTTTTCTGATTAAATGCACTAGAAGGAAGATCTGGTTCAGGACAATTAATTTTTATTTTCAATTAGAGTTCATCTCAAGAAAACTGCTTTCTAAAGAGCAATATAGTTGAGGCTTATCTTGTGTTAAAATTTCTTGCTTTTTTTAAATTTTATATCACTTTATTAATGTATAATTTTTCTACTATAAAATTCACTCTTTTGATATATAAAGATCAATATATTTTAGTGTTTTCACTGAGTTGTGTATTCATTTTCTGAATGCTTGCTTTGGAATTTTGACAACTTCAGGTCCTTCCAAGACTTCTAGCAATGGTCAGGTTGCTGTCTTTCTTTCTTAACTCAACAATCTCACTGATTTAGACCAAATCTATATAACATCAATAGTTTTCCATTTCACTTATTTTAGTGTAGAACTTATATTTATAAGCAATATAAATGGAAATAAATCCATTAATTTAAGTATTAACAATATCTTAGCCCACAATTCTTCATTGTTGTTCTGGTTGTTTTCTTTTATAAGTTGTGTTTGGGATTAAAAAGCCATTGATCAAATTTATTAATGAATTATTTTTCATAAATTATCTCTGAGAGAATTTTATTATGACTTTCATCAGAAGAGATGTTTTTCAGGACATTTCTCAAGAACCAAAACATAAAATCTATGCAGTAATTTTATGGGACATTTCCATGAATAGACATGAGTGTCTGACAAATTGATCATGGAATTAAAACAAATTTAGTTTTGAAGTTCCAGATGAAGTAGGATGGGATATATAGGTCTCATTAATAATTAATTTTTCATAAGAAACAAACTAGATCTTCACTTTCCTAAGTGGAAGATTTTGTATAAAAAAACTTGTAAAAAAGAGCACTGAATAGAATTCTTCATGAGCAATTTTATAAAAATTGCAGAACGAGCTTTCATGGCTTGTGTGTGTGTGTGTGTGTGTGTGTGTGTGTGTATGTGTGTCGACCCTTTATAAAACCAAATAACATACCTGAAAAAATAATTCTATAAGACTTCTACAGGGAAACAAAGTGAATAACAGACATAAAATACTCTAATAATGTGAAATGATGTAGTAATAGAATTTTAAAATCTAAATGGTGTCTATTATATCTGTTTTAGTTCACTCAAAGAGGAATCATCTTAACCAGACTTATAAAAAATAATGAGAACCAAAATTCCTTTTGCTCCCCTTGAATTTTCATAAATGCATTGCATAAGAACATTTATTTGGAATATTTTTATTGTAACTTTATGCTATAATTCTTTAGACTAGAATTTTACATCTGAAGCTGAAAGATTGGACACAATGCACATTATCACAAATTAAGAACCTGTAGCAAGTTTGGTTAGTGTACCTTGACACTCACTCTAGTGTGTGTTACATTCCATTGAGCTGTAATTTTTTTGCATTCCTTTCCTTTATATGCCCATTAAATATTTCATATGTAAATGTGAAATATAATAGAATACAATTTAGGCTTATAAAGATTAAGTGAATGGAAAACTCAAATGATTAAATGAAAGACTCAGGAAATAAATATAAAGGAGCTGCTACTTGCTATTAAGTTTAAGATGTTCTAATATTAGATAAGAGTAATGGTTGTAAAGTTCTCTAACTAAACTAAAAAACAGTGAATTGTAAACTTTATGATATGTAAATTATAACTAAACAATGCTCTTTTAAAAGTGGATGTTAAAATAAATGTAATGAAATAGAACACTAAGTTCAGGGAACTTTTGATATAAAAAGTCTTTTATAAAGCTATTAAATTAATGTTAAATTTATAATTAAAACAAATTGATTTTATACATAAAATAATATTTTTTAAGTTAAAAGACAAGTGAATAGTGCTGCAAAAATACAACAATGATAAAATTTAATTTTAACTAACAAGGTATTATGACTCACTCCAATGACATAATATAGAAGATAAGATAATAAATGAGTCTCTATTGGACTCATACCTTAAGACACATGTTCACATTTATGTCAAAGGCTCTTTACTAACCTGGAGGTAAGATGGTCAGTGCTGAAACTGAAGATTACCTCATTTATATTTCACATCTGGTGTAGATACTTTAATGTTGCTTCTGAAAATACATATTTTCATTCCAGATATTATTTGATTGTAATTTTTTCCTGTGTCTTAAAAAATAATTTGGAGAAAGCATCATTTGAAGACGCTAGATAACTTCAGATTTCAGCTTTCTTTGGATTTAAGATACAAACATATTATATATATTTTTCCTCCCCCACTAAATACCTTAACAATGGATCCTTCATGATCTATTGCCATAATGAAGGCTGGGGAATAAACCACTTTAGGGTGGAAATTTGTGATAATGAATCACATTCATTTCCCCAGAGGCACAGGAAGAAAATTTTAAACTTCCGTCCTATAATATGAACATAATTGTATTTTAATAATTCAGGAATAATAATACATGTCATTAATTTAGTGAAGCAGAACAGATGCATTTCCTTTAAATAATTAAAAAGATTCTGAAAATTTGCCTATCTTGCACATTATTTTATGTAGTTTTGATCAAGCATAAGACTGAAGAAGACTTATTCCTACTAGAAGAGTCAGATTTGAAGGTGACAGAATATTTGCCATCTCTAGATTTATATTGTCAGGTATCATAAAATCTGTTGGTGTCTGGGTTACTCTAGACATCTGCTGCAGTTGATAGCCTGCTTACTTATCAATACCATTTCTGTTTACGCAGGCTTCACCCACCAATGAGTCTTTGTTGACAACGAATATCCCAGAATGTTCTGATGAACCATCACCACATTGACAACCATTGACGTGACACTCCCTTCCCTATTGTGTGGGTAAGCACAACCAAATTTATAAGGGATTTCACCACCAAGACAACCTCTGAGTGAACCAAGAAGTCTCAAGTTCTACACTGACATCGTCTTTCACTTCAAATGAGTCACAGAGTCTTTCTAAGTTTGGTTAGATGAACTTAGATAAAACACACAGATGGTAATTATCAAATAAAGATTACAGAAACAGGTTACCAACTTCAGTGTAATTTGTTTCTGAAATATGGCTATCATGTGGGTATATAATATAAAGATAACAGAGAAGTTGTTAATAGCCGGCTGAAGTGAATGCTTGATTTGGAGGTAGGGAAGAACACTTAATATATTCTTAATTTTATGTGTCAGTTCAGAGGGTGCTTTTGGCTGACACATTAAAATTGCACCTTGAGGAAAGTGGCCTACCCTCCATAATGCAGGTGAAGGCCAGGATGAAACAAAAAACCAGTATTCCCAACCAGGAGGAGTCCTCCACCAGATCACCTTCAGATGTCATCTATGCCATCTGCTGTCCTGGGTTTCCATGGTCCACACTGCAGATTCTGTACTTGCCAGGTTGCTTTTCTCTTTCTCTGACTGTCTCTCTCTTTCTAAACATACGTGTGTGTGTGCGTGCGTGCGTGCATGTGTGTGTGTGTGTGTGTGTGTGTGTGTGTATGCGGGCCTGTAGGTACTGACTGCATCATGTGCCTCACCTATCTGACAGACTGTACAATCCCAAGGCCTATATGCCAAAATGAAAGTACGTTTGTTTTTTTTAATTAATTAATTAATTAATTATTTTTTTATTTAGGCTTACATGTTAACAGTGTAAATGATTCATTGTACATAGATAGAGGATAACATATCAATTCTCTAGTTGTAAGTTGTATAGAATCACAACATATATGCAGTCATACATAAAGTTAGGGCTATGATGTCCATCATATTCCACCACATTTCAAATCATAGTACTTATATGGAGTACAATTTTCCATTTTTCTGGTTGTAAACAAGATAGGGTCACATCATTCATGTCTTCATACATGAACCGAGGGTAGTGGTGTCCATAACATTCCTCCAGTTTTGCAATCCCCATGACCACGCCCCTCCCCCACCTCCCCCCAGCTCCATCCAAAGTTCCTCTGTTTCTCCCGAGCTCCCCACTTCCACCCCCATTATGTATCAGGACCCAATAATCAGAGAGAACATTCAGCTTTTGGTTTTTGGATTGACTTACTTCACTTAGCATGATGTTCTCCAATTCTATTCATTTACCTGCAAATGCTACAATTTTATTCTCTTTTATTGCTGAGTAATATTCCATTGTGTATATATACCACAGTATTTTTATCCATTCATCTATTGAAGGCCATCTAGGTTGCTTCCACAGTTTAACAACTGTGGATTTTACTGTGGATTGAATAAACTATGAATTGAATAAACATCGAAGTGGCTACATCACTGTAGTATGCTATTTTTAAGTCTTTAGGGGTATAGGCCAGGGAGTGGGATAGTTGGGTTAAATATTTGTTCTATTCCAAGTTTTCTAAGGAATCTCCATACTGTTTTCCAGATAGTTTTCACCAATTTGCAGTCCGACCAGCAATGTTTGAGTGGGCCATTTTCCCCACATCCTCGCCAGCACTTATTGTTGCTTGTATTCTTGATAACTGCTATTCTGACTGGAGTGAGATGAAATCTTAGAGTAGTTTTGACTTGCATTTTTCTAATTGCTAGAGATGTTGAACATTTTTTCATATATTTGTTGATCAATTGTATTTCTTCTGATAAGTTTCTATTCACCTCCTTAGCCCATTTATTTATTGGGTTTTCTTTTCTCAGTGTTAAGTTTTTTGAGTTCTTTATATATCCTGGAGATCAGTGCTCTATCTGATATGTATGTGGCAAAAAATTTGCTCCCACAATGTAGGCTCTCTGTTCACTTCACTGATTGTTTCTTTTGCTGAGAAGAAGCTTTTTAGTTTAAGTCCATCCCATTTATTGAGTCTTGCTTTTATTTCTTGTGCTTCAGGAGTCTTTGTAAGGAAATCGGGGCCTAATTCAATGTGATGAAGATTTTGGGCCTATTTTTTCCTCTATTAGATGCAATGTCTCTGGTCTAATTTCTAGGTCCTTGATCCACTTTGAGTTGAGTTTTGTGCATGGTGAGAGAAAGGGTTTTAGTTTTATTTTGCTGCATTTAGATTTCCAGTTTTCCCAGCACCATTTGTTAAAGAGGCTATGTTTTCTTCAGTGTATGTTTTTGGCACCTTTATCTAGTATAAGATAACTGTATTTATGTGGGTTTGTCTCTGTATTTTCTATTCTGTACCATGGGTCAACATGTCTATTTTGGTGCCAGTACCATGCAGTTTTTGTTACTATAGCTTTGTAGTATAGTTTGAGATCTGGTATTGTGATGCTTCCTGCTGCACGCTTCTTACTGAGGATTGCTTTGGCTATTCTGGGTCTCTTATTTTTTCAAATGAATCTCATAATTGCTGTTTCTATTTCTATAAAAAATGATATTGGGATTTTAATTAGGATCACATTGAATCTGTAAAGCACTGTGGGTAATATGGCCATTTTGACAATATTGATTTTGCCTATCCAAGAGCATGGGAGATATTTCCATCTTCTAAGATCTTCTTCAATTTCTTTCTTTAATGTTCTGTAGTTATCATTGTAGAAGTTTTTCACCTCTCTTATTAAATTGATTCCCAAGTATTTTATTTTATTTTATTTTTTGAGGCTATTGTGAATAGGGTAGTTTTCCTAATTTCTCTTTCATAGTATTCATCACTGATGTACAGAAATGCAATTGATTTATGGGTGTTGATTTTATAAACTGCAATTTTGCTGAATTCATTTATTAACTCTAAAAGTTTTCTGGTGGATTCTTTTTTGATTCTATAAGTAAAATATCATGTTGTCTACAAATAATGATAGTTTGAGTTCTTCTTTTCCTATTCTTATCCCTTTAGTTTCTTTCATCTAATTGCTCTGGCTAGAGTTTTCATGACTATGTAAAATAAGAGTGGTGAAAGAGGTCATCCCTGTCTTGTTTTTAGAGGGAATGCTTCCAGTTTTTCTCTATTTAGGATGATGTTGGCCTTGGGTTTAGCATAGATTGCTTTAACAATGTTGAGGTATTTTCTTAGTATCCCTAGTTTTTCTAGTGTTTTAAACATGAAAAGGTGCTGTATTTTGTCTAAAGCTTTCTTTGTAGCAATTGATAAAATCATGTGATTCTTATATTTAAATCTATTAATGTGATGAATTATGTTTATCGATTTCCATGTGTTGAACCAACCTTGCATTCTTGGAGTGAACCCCACTTGATCAAGGTGCACTATCTTTTTAGTACATTTTTGTATGCAATTTGACAAAATTTTATTGAGAATTTTTGCATCTATATTCATCAGGGATATTGGTCTGAAATTTTCCTTCTTTGATGTGTCTCTGTCTGGTTTTGGTATCAGGGTATTAATAGCCTCATAGAATGAGTTTGGAAGTGTTCCCTCCTTTTCTGTTTTATGGAATAATTTGAGGAGTATTGGAGTTAGTTCTTCTTTGTAAGTCTTATAGAAGGTGGCTGAGAATCTATCTGGTCCAGGGTGTTTCTTGATTGGTAGGCTCTTGATGGCATCTTCTATTTCCTTGCTTGAAATTGACCTGTTTAAGTCATAAACATCATAACACACATATTTAACATAGAAATAATCTATATTCCCAAACTAAAGAATGCTTCCTCCTCTTTGTAAGAGGAAGCATAAATTGGTAAGTCTTTTTTGACAGACACTAGGAAAAGATAGACCTTGTTGTTTGAAAAAATGCACTTGTATCTTTTTCTTTTCTTTCTTTTTCTTCCTTCCTTTCTTCTTCTTCTTCTTCTTCTTCTTCTTCTTCTTCTTCTTCTTCTTCTTCTTCTTCTTCTTCTTCTTCTTCTTCTTTGGTAGCAGGGATTGAACTGAGGGGTGCTTAAGCATGGAGCCTATCCCCAGCCTGCATTTTATTTATTTATATTTAGAGACAGGGTCTGGTTAAATTGCCCAGGGCCTTGCTAAGTTGCTGAGGCTTTATACTTTTGACCTTTCTATCTCAGCCTCCTGTGCCACTGGGATTATAGGCAGGAGCCACTGCACCAGGCTACCCTTAGATCTGGACTGCATTATTTCTATTTTAAAGATGTGTGTTATGAAGTTACTGAGCAGTACATAAAAGTTTTAAGTAATTTAAATTTTCTAATTGTTTTAGAAAGTTTAAATTACTTAAAAGTTTTTAAGTAATTTAAATTTTAATTGTTAATTTAAAAATCAAGTGAAATTCATGGGTGTGAGAGAAGACACTAAGAAATGAAAAGTAATGTTATCAAGAAACATTTCAATGTTTGAGGAAGGGTTCAGAATATTTTGTTAAGAAAGAAAGAAAGAAAAAAAGAAAGAAAGAACATAGCCAGCTATAAATACAGTACAAATTCTTAGAATGCAGCAGTGAATGAAACACATTAGAATCACTTCCCTTGTTGCAGTCCATGTCCCGCATGGGTGGTGGAGACAAGGTTCCCTTAGGTGGAATGGCTGGCTGAGCAATAAAAGCTAAGAGAAATAAAATGGTAAAATAACTACAGAACACAGAAAATAGTTTTAAAAAGCAGTGGCACGATGAGCCTGCAAACCAGACGGGTCTGGCTTCCACCATCTAACTTCTAGCTTCTAGCTTCTGGCTTCTGGCTTCTGTCATCTGTCATCTGGCATCTGGAAAAATGGACCCCGCATGTGCTTTATTTATATCAGGGAACTTCAAAGACTTCCATCAAATATTCTTTACCACGGAAGGAAAAAGGTGGGGGCAGGTAGGCTGACTCAGTTCCTAATGGGATATGTTTATTTCTGGTACTGTAATGAGAACTTTCTTAGCAGAGTGGAAGAGGCTGGGCACTTCCATTGGGCAGCCCTAACCGTAGAATGCTATAGAAGGTTCAAAATGCCAGCCCGCCTCTCCACGCCTGGCTACCATACTGAAGAGAAGTCCCTTATGCATTCCATGGATGGCTTCCTACACCTCATGGTGCTTAGGTTTTAGTAGAAAAAAGAAACAAATACAAATAAGTGAGTCTTTTATAATAAATGCTTAGGCTACAACAATCAAGTGGGTAAAGGATATTAAGAATGTAACAAGAATAATTGCAGATTGAGATTTAATTTTCCTTTTAAACAAATTATTATTTTAATTTTACAATTTTGTGGGTTACATTGTGATAATTCAATATAGAGATACAATGTGTAAAGATAAACTATAATTAAGTTTTCCTTCTCTTTAAGCCTTAAAAATTAACTAAAATGTAATTATATGTATATATTATATATGAGGTATAGTGTAATGTTTCAAAACACATATACAAAAAATAGGCCTCATGGAGGTAAATTTTGATAAAGCACTCGAAGTAGGAATAGAATCAATTGTGTCTGTACCAGGTGAAGAAAAAACAACTGGCACTACATTCAAGTGAGTGATGTCTGATATGTTCAAAGATTTCATGTGGCTGAATGTGGGCAAACAAGTGGAAAGAAGCTGGATATGAGGTCTAGTAAGTAACTGGGGGTGGACACAGAAAATGAAGGCCTTATATGAAAATCTGTACATTGTCTTCCCTTCCCAGATGAAATGGGGAGGATTTGGGGAGTTAGATGTGATGGTCAAGAACAGCTTTGAAATCTCCACTGGAAAAGGCCAAAGTGGAAGACAGAAAACCAGATTGGTAGCAAGTTGACTAATTCAGGCTGCCTGTTACAACAGCTGGCACTTGAAGGGAACTCTGCAAGTGAAATGCAGTGGTCAGACTCTAAAAGTATTTTGATAGCAGAGGCAATAGGATTTCCTGATCATTGTGGGTGTTATGGTTTGATTGTGAGGTGTCAGCCAGAAAAGCTCATGTTAGAAAGTGAAGAATGCTCACAGGTAAAACGAATAGATTATAACAGATGTAACCTAATCAGTGGATCAATCCATTTAATGGATTTATAATTTGAATGGATTACAGGGTGTTAACTGAGGCATGGATGAAGGAAGTGGGTCACTGTGGCTGTGCCCTTAGGAATTATATATTTTGTCCTTTGCTCTTCTCTCTCTCTCTCTCTCTCTCCCCACCTCCCTGCTTCCTTTGTTTATATAAGGTGCTTTGGTTACAGTGACAAAAAACTAACAGAGACTTCTAGATTATACAGACAAAATTAGGAATTGTTATTGTGGAGCAGATTTTCTCAGTATCCTGTCTTAGCGCTTCAGCACTGTCTTATCTGTTTAGACTAATGGATTTATAAGCAAGGGGAAATAACATGTTTCTTTAGGAGCAAAAGTGAAGATTCCATTCAGTCACTTCTACTTGAAAAAAAAGATCTCTGGTATGAATATGTTATTAAAATTTGATTGGGAGTATTACCAAAATGAAATTTCATATGGAAACCTTAGATGGTAAAAATCAAAGTCACACTTAAAGCATATCAAGTGTATTCTTGTCAATTATTTAATTACTCCACATTGTTGCATTTACAATGAGAACTTCTTGTAAATATATGACACATGGAGTAGCAATGCCTTCTGAAATCTAGAATTCTGTTACATTTCTAGGTTTTCACATTGGATGTGAAATGTGGACAATGTAAAAGATATGATAAATGTCTGTTAAAAGAGATGTGCTGACCTCATTTAATTTTTTTTTTGTACCAGAGATTAAACTCAGGGGCACTCGACCACTGAGCCACATCCCCAGTCCTATTTTATGTTTTATGTAGAGACTGTCTCACTGAGTTGTTTAGCGCCTCGCCATTGCTGAGGCTGGCTTTGAACTCACAATTCTCCTGTTTCAGCCTCCCTAAGTGCTGGGATTACAATTTGTACCATTAATTTCTTGTTTTTGCCTTATGCTGCCTAGAGTCTCCAGTGAAATATAAATAGAGAAATAGTAATAGGAGACTTTCATTTTGGTTTTAACCATTTTCAGTTCTAAGCATAACATAGGCTGACAGTTTCTGTTGATACGTTTAATCAAATTGTGGACGTTTCCCTCTTTTTTGTTCAGTTTTTTTATTTTTAAATTTAAAATGAGTCATTGAAGTTCATCAAGTTGTTTGAGGCATCATTTTGATGGTTATAGGTGGTACGTTTATTCTGTTAATGTGATGGATTACAGTGATAGGTTTTTAAATGTTCAGTCAACTCAGCTGTGTTATATTTGTTAAGATTTTCACTGTAACATTTTTTCTCTGTGTTCAAGTAGTTTTCATGTCTTGTTAGATTTTCCTTTCCTTCTTGAATTGAATACCATATTTATTCTGGACTAATACAACTCTTTGTGAAGAGGGTCTTTCTCTCTGAGAAAATTTGCATTGTGTCATTTCCAAACTAATTTGGACAACTTCTTTGTGTTAGAGAAACTATTTTAAATTATGCTTTTAATATTTTAATAAATATACAGCATACACAATTTTGATTTCCTCTTTTGTTAGTAGTGTAAGTTGTGCTTTCAAGCCATTTGCTTTTCTCAGAGATGTTAAATATTTGTAAGACTTGTCAAGGGAGTAAACATCTACTACATAAAAGGAAATATTTTGAAAGCCTAAAAGAAAGGATTTTAAATTTTTTACCATAAAGAGATGATAAATGTCTATTGGAAGAGATATGCTGACCCTGTTTGAAATATTACACAATTATACAAGTACCAAAATGTCCCTCAAGAAATGTACAATTTTTATGTTTCAATTGAAAAATAAATAAGGAGTTACAGAAGTTGCTCAGTGGTAGACTGCTTAGCCAGCCCCAAATAAATAAAATTATGTGAACCTAATTTAAATATTTAAGAAAATAATATTCAAGTAGTAACCATGTAAGAAGTTGTTTCACATTGTTAGAAATCAGAAAAGTACAAATTAAATCCACAATCTGTATTGCTGTGTGCCCAATTAAACAGCTAAAATTCAAAGTCTAGGCTCAGTGGTGTATGCCTGTAATCTCAGTGACTCAGGAGGCTGAGGCAGGAGGATTGCAGACTCAAAGTTAACCTGGGGAACTTAATAAGATTCTATTCCAAAATAAAATTAAAAGGGTAGAGGGTGTAGCTCATTGGGAAAGTGAATGCATCATATGTGTGAGTCCTTTGCTATATCCCTACCATTGCAAAGGAACAAAAACAAAAATTAACAAAGCAAACAAATGTCCTGGGACTAGAAAAACCTGCCAAGGATGTGGAGCAACTGGAACTCTTATACATTTTTGTTTGATGTGTTAGCTTTTCATCATGTTGACAAAAATAAAAGAGAAAATGTTTATTTTGATTTTATGTGTGGGGGAGGGCAAGTATGAATGAATTATAGATTTGTTTGAGCCATCTCAAGACAGGGCAGTTGATTTTCTGAGAACTCTCAGTAAAATTCCACAGCTTTGAGACCACACAGTTTATGCCAACACCCTGCCCAAAACTAACTAAATTCTGCTATTCTTTCAGTTGCTAAATACCAGTGTTTGTATATAGTTAAGATTCCCACTCTTGAAAGCCTCTATTACTAGTCATTTCCCACTGAATATTTTTTGAATTTTAATGTTTTTAAAATCTATCCATGCATTCAGCTACATGGTCATATCTGAATAATCTGAACAGTTTTCATTCTGGTCAATCATTTGATCTTCTGAATGCCATGGCATAAGGAAAATAGTATAGGAACAGATGATGTCAGAACACGTACGTGTGTTACTTAATCATAGAATTTCTAAGTCTTACAATGGAAAACCACTGATTCTGCTTTGAACCAAAGTTTACAATACACTATTAAAGGAAATTAGTGGCAATGGCTACTAAAACTAAAAGTTGATGTGGATGATACAAGTTGACAGGACTTAATGAATCTAGGACAACCTATATGTTAACTCTCCCTACTTGTCTACTTAGTGATAAAAATTCTTTTCTTCCACTACTTAGAAAGTTAATGATATTCCATTAAAATATAATCTCATTTATTAAAGAGCACAGAATAGCATGAAGTGTATAGTTCAGTCAGTACGCCCTACCTAATCTATAACTCTATACCTCCTCCCTGTTAGTCAGCATTGGAGATGCTTAAAATTCTTTTGTGGGAGACATTTAATTTTGTCACTTATCTTCCAGAAGAGCCCAAGCCAATAAAAAGGAGACCAAATTAATATGCCCTTAAAAGAAAACTAAGCCCAGAGAGTTTTCCTTATTTCCCCACCTGGGGTATATGATTAGTATATAAATTCACAGTGTAAGTGTATTGCTTCATTTGTGGGAATGGAGGAGAAGGCACCAGATTGAGGGAAGAAATCAAAGGACTCCAAATGCAGAAACAATAATTAAAATAGTAATACGCAAAATGAGTAATTAGAATTATTTTTTAAGGATTTGTGAGAGAAAAAATTAATTGCTGTTGCAAAAAACATGTATGAAGTAGAAACTGGTTTCAATAACATTAGCCTCTATTCTAGAGAACATTTCTATATTTCTAGAGAATGTTCTAGAAAGGGGAGATAACTGGATATAAAATTCTGGCAGCAATTTAATAGAACTGTCCCAGATGATTAGGCTGAGGCCAATACCTAATGAGGACAAAAGCCCATCTATGGGGAATTTTGAATGATACCTATAGAAATATTACACTGTGCATAAACTAAATTGAATTATTTTCACAAGTGTAATAAAGTTTAATTTAGTAAAAAGATTTTTCTACATGCACTTCAATTTCACAGCAAGAGTAGCATAGAATACCTAAGCATAGAAGAGAGCATTCATGCAAGATGTCTAACGCCTTGATATAATAATTCATACACTTCAAAGTGATTACACTATCATTACATCTAGGGCTTGCTGAACCTACAAGGTGGTGGTTATGGAAAGCATGGCCCCCAGTATAAACATTTATAAAGCAGCCACCATCTTCTATGTATATTCTCTTTTTGTGTTTTTTTCTTCATTTTCTTAATCAATTCTACTGTTGTTGCTGCTTCTTGGCAAAATTGGTAAAAACAAAATTGTAATTATTGAACATAGCACTTTGGCAATCAAGATGTTTAAAACCTTCAATCTTATGAGGTGAAGAAAGCACTGTGCAACATTTAGAACTCTGATAAACAAACAAAGTGGTCACAAATTTTCCTGGCTTGAAGACTTCCACAACTTTCCTGATAAGGTCACCATAAGAAGTCTGATGTAAGTTTGTTTCAAAGCTAACACAAGAAAATTCTGGGGGCTGGGATTGTGGCTCAGCGGTAGAGGCTTGCCTAGCATGCATGAGGTGCTGGGCTCAATCCTCAGCACCACATAAAACAAATAAATAAAATACAGGTATTGAGAAAAAAAGAAAATTCTGGTTCTGGAATGTTGTGAATAGTCCAATAAGTTAATAATAGTCCAATCAGTTCCATCTGATTTCATTTCATTCATTGAATACCCACAAGGATTGAACAGTCTGGTGTCAATGACAGAACCTGGTATCAGGTCACAAATTCCACTTTCAGGAGTGACATCCTTTGCAGTGACACCATCTTTCATGTAGAACTGGTCTGTAACTGCTGGTTAGAGCCCAGTCATCAGACTATTCAGGGTTTGATTTGGCTGCCCAACTCCCTGAGAGATCCAGAGTACACAAGTACCAACAGTCAGAATTCATACATCTCATACGATATGCTGCTCCATTGGGAAGATTGCATTAAGAAATTCTATTTCTTGGGCTGGGGTTGTGGCTCAGTGGTAGAGCACTTGCCTAGCATGTGTGAGGCACTGGGCTCAATTCTCAGCACCACGTATAAATGAATGAATAAAATAAAGGTCCACTAACATCTAAAAACATTTTTAAAAAAAGAAAAAAGAAATTCTATTTCTTCCTTGAAATTCCAGTGTGGGTTTCCTTGATGAGACATCATCATGAAATTTTTACAAGAATAAAAGAATCTTTGACTCAAACCCACTGTAATCCCTAGCAGACTTCAACAGGGAAACCAATGCTTTGAGCATGAGGGTGGTACCACATGTCTTCAAAATGCAACATCTCTTGGAAACAAATATGTTTCTCTCACTGAGTATATAAGCTTCTGGCTTGTCAGCTTTTGTCACACCTATGATTGAACATTGCACATCCTTCAAAAGTACATCCCACTCAGATCTTGGGATAGTGTGAAGATCCCCTGACCCTTGGTTTGCATTGGGTTGCTCCAGGAGAACCAAACTTTCAGTAATTTCTTGGTCCCTTTGGAAAATGTGCAACTTCCATCACTGTGAGACTGCAAAATACCAACAACCACAGAAAATCAACTAAATTAAATCTTTTCTACCTCCGCTGCTACTGCTGCTACAGATTATTCCAGCTGTTACTAAAGTTCAGGAATTTTTTTTTACTATAATTTTATATTACTTTTTTTTTAAAAAAGTATTAATAAAAATTTTCCAGCTTCGTGTGTGTGTATGTGTCTGTGTGTGTGTGAGAAAAAGAGAGAGAGAGAGAGAGAGAGAGAGAGAGAGAGAGTTGAACATGAGTCTGAAAAGAGTCACAGATAGAGAAGATACAGTTTAGAACTGGCAGATATAGTTCAGTCTCTTGTAGTACACTGTTTTCCCATTACAGAGAGTAGAGCGAGTGCTAGCTGATGTCACCAGCCATATTGTGTAAATTTTATTTCTATAATTTCTAATTAATTTTCTCAATATGGCTCATCATCAGGGTCACTTAACCATTCATCCACTGTGCTGGCCATGGCGGACTATACTCAGGGTCTCAGAAGACTCAGTCCATGGTCCCTACACTTCATTGATGTGGCTTAAAGTGAGGCAGCATATCATGGTATTAGATTGTAGCAGAGGAAAGTTTCTCAGGACATAGCAGTTAGAAAGCTGAGAGGGAGAGGGGGAAGGAGCCACAGGGAAGATGAACCTTTCCAGAGTGTGCCCCCAAAAATCTACCTCCTCCATTCTTTCCCCACATACCATCCAGTAAATTAATTATTTCAAATTATTAATCCATCAAATGGATCGATTCACTTATTAGGTTATTGCTTTCAGAATCCAATCATTTCAATTCTGAACATTCTTGCATTAACAGTGGAAGTTTGGGGGGACACTTATTTACAAACTATAACATTCTCCTCTGGCCTCCAAAATCTCATGCTCATTTCACAATCCCAAATGGATTTAGTTTATTTTTAAGAGTCACCATAGTCTTAACAGTTCTAATACTGCCCCAAAGTCCAAGTCCAAGTCTTATTTGAGATTCAACATAATTTGTGGCTGTGATCCCCTATAATAATCAAGAGTAAATTGCATACATCCCAAATCCAGTGGCACAGAGTAAATATACTTATTCCAAAATAGAATAATGGGGTACAGAATGAAGGGGAAACATAAGATCTAAATCTATCCAGGCAAACATTTCATGTAGCTTTATCTCTATCATATTGGTCATGTGTTGGTGAAATGTGACCTTCAAAGAGCTTGGACAGCCCTGCCCATTTGGTCTTGGTGGTTGCATCCCATATAGACTCTTTTTTGGCCTGATTCTTTCCACTGTCAGCACATTTTCTTGGCAGACAGTCTATGTTACTGGCATCTCTTAATTCCTGAGTTCTCCATTCCACCATTGTCTTCAACTTCACAGCTTTTTGCATCACACTGTCAGTGGTAGACCCTGCTACACTTTGCTTGGCCTTATAGGCTTCCTTTGAAATCTTGATGGAAGCCTCTATAACCCCTCAACTTCAGCATCTAGAACACTTGTGGAACCAGCTCCATACCAATGAATCCAAGATCTGCCACCAGCTTGAGCAGCAGCTGGACCCCCTGAAATCACAGCTTTAGCAGTGGCCTTTGAGTGCCTGGGTGACTAAGCATAGAAAAACAACTTCCTGGTCTTTCTTGTGTGATCAGGATAACTCCACAATGTCTTCTAAAAAGGAAGTTTTACTTTTACACAGAACCACCCCTGTAGATCTATGTGAGAGCCCAGGCCCAGGACTGCTCCTGTACAGAGTTGAGGTCCACACTGTTGCTGTCTTACTAAATCCATCATGGGGTACTACAGCCAATGCCATAGCCCTCCCTATGTAATACCCTCCACCTTGGGACAAGAGAGAGGGATGGGAGGCAACTGCCCACCACAGCTCAGCATGCCACAGCACTGCATCTCAAAATAGTCAGCACAAAGCCATTGTAAGTCCTGCCCTTTCAGTCCCATCTCTAAAAGTGTTTGCATCCATCTTGGGTCACTACCACTGCTATCTTGAGTTTCCTCTACTACCATCACCACCACTTTTAGTTGTAGTAGTGTCCAACTGAGGACACCTGCTGGAGACCGGAGGTGAATTCCAAGGTGAGGTAAGGTAATCTGTACGGTCACTACAAGATTATAAGATAGAAACCTCAATAACTCAGATTGGCATTGCAAGAAAGGAAGGCACATAGTCAACATTAAAAAATAAAAAGCAAAAACAAGGAAAAAAATGTCCCAAACAAACCAAGATACTACAATAATAGAATCCATTGACACCACAGTTGATGAAATGTCAGAGAAAGAATTCCGAATGTACATAATTAAAATAATCTGTGAATTAAAGAATGATGTAAATGACCAAATATAGGCAAAAATTGATCACTCCAACAAAAAGAGAAATGAGACCAAATAAAGGCAACTATTGATCACAACAACAAAGAGATAAGGGAGCAAATATAGATAGCAAATGATTACTTCAAGAAAAAGATAGAGATTGTGGGGAAAAAATCAGAAATTCTTAAAATGAAGGAAACAATAAACCAAATAAAAAACTCAATAGAAAGTATCACCAACAGAATAGACAACTTGGAAGACAAACCTCAGATAATGAAGACAAAATATACAATCTTGAAAATAAACTTGAACACATAGTGAAGATGGTAAGAAATCATGAACAGAAGAGCCAAGAATTATGAGATAGCATCAAAAGACTAAACATAAGATTTATCAGAATAGAAGAAGGCACAGCGTTTCAAACCAAAGAAATGCACAATCTCCTCAATGAAATAATATTAGAAAATTTCCCAAACATGAAGAATGAATCAGAAAATCAAATACGAGGCTTACAGGACACCAAATGTACAAAATTACAACAGATCTACACCAAGGCACATGGCACAATGAACATGCCTAGTATACAGAATAAGGATAGAATTTTAAAGGCCACTAGAGAGAGAAATCAGATTACATATAGGGGAGATCAATTTGGACCTCAGCATATTTTTTCAAGCAAGACCCTAAAAGCCAGGAGATCATGAAACAACATATACCAAGCTCTGAAAGAAGATAGATGCCAACCAAGAATCTTATATCCAGCAAAATTAAGCTTAGATTTGATGAGGAAATAAAAACCTTCCATGATAAACAAAAGTTAAAATAATTTACAGCAAGAAAGCCTGCACTACATAGCATTCTCAGCACAATATTTCATGAGGAAGATTTGATAACCAACAATGAAAATCTGCAAAAAGAGGAAGTACAGTAAAGGATAGGCCAATTACAGGAGAAACCAAGTCAAGTTAAAAACCAAAAATTAACCAAAATGACTGGGATTACAAATCATATTTCAATAATAACCCTGAATGTGAATGGCCTGAACTCATCAATTAAAAGACATAGACTGACAGATTGAATTAAAAAAAAAGACTTAACCATATGCTGCCTTCAAGAGAATCATCTCACAGGAAAATACATCCACAGACTGAAGATGAAAGGGTAGGAAAAAATATCACTCACATGGACTGTGTAAACAAGCAGGGTTTTCCATCCTCATATCAGATAAAGTGGACTTCAAACCAAAGTTAGTGAAAAGGAATAAAGAAAGACATTTCATAGTGCTTAAGGGAATCATATATCAAAAAGACTCAACAATTTTAAATGTCTATGCCCCAAACAATAAGGCATTTATATATATCGAACAAATCCCTCTCAACTACAAGAATCAAGTAGACCACAACACAAAAATATTGGGTGACTTTAACACACATCTCTCATGACTGAATACATCTTCCAAACAAAAACTAAACAAACTATCAAACATAAAACAATCAATAATTTAGACTTAAGAGACATATATAGAATATTTCATCCATCAATGAATGAACAAATACACATGGATCCTTCTCATCAACACATGGATCCTTCTCCAAAATAGTTCATATGCTATGCCACACACACAAAAAACTTTACAAATACAAACAATAGAGATACTACCCTGAATTCTATCTGACCATAATGGACTAAAATTAGAAATCAATAACAGATTAAAAAATAGAAGCTACTCCAACACCTGGAGTCTAAATAATATGCTATGGAATGACACATGGATAACAGAAGACATCAGGGAGGAGATAAAAAAATACTTAGAGGTAAATGAGAACCCCAATACAACATATCAAAATCTATGGGACACTATGAAGACAGTGCTAAGAGAAAAGTTCATTGCATTAAGCTCATTCATTAAAAGAAGAAAAAATCAACAAATAAACTACCTGATGCTACATCTCAAAGTCCTAGAGAAGAGTAACAAACCAACACCATAAAAAGTAGGAGACAGAAAATAATTAAAATCAAGGCTGAAATAAATGAAATTGAAACAAAAAAAACTCAAAAAATTTGACAAAAGAAAAAGCTGGTTCTTTGAAAAAACAAATAAAATTGACAAGCCCTTAGCCACCCTGATTAAAAGAAAGAAAAACCCAAATTATTAAAATTCAAGATGAGAAAGAAAATATTATGATAGACACTATTGAAATACAAAGGATAATTAGAAACTATTCTGAAAATTTATACTTCAGAAAAATAGAAAACCCCAAAGACACCAACAAAGTTACAGAGGCATATAACCTACCCAAACTCAACCAGGAGGACATATACAATTTAAACAGATCAATTTCAAGCAAGGAAATAGAAGATGCCATTAAAAGCCTACAAACCAAGAAAAGCCAGGACCAGACAAATTCTTAGTGAAGTTCTACAGACCTTTAAAGAAGAATTAACACCACTACTCCTCAAATTATTCCATGAAATAGGAAAGGAGGAAACCCTTCCAAACTCATTATACAAGGCTAGAATCACCCTGAGACCAAAACCAGACAGAGACACATCAAAGAAGGAAAATTTCAGAACAATCTGCCTGACGAATATAGATGCAAAAATTCTGAATAAAACTTTGGCAAATTGCACACAAAAACACATAAAAAGATAATCTCACACTAGCCAGAGCAATTAGACATATTAAAAAGATAGTGCACCATGATCAGGTGGGGTTCATTCCAGGGATGCAAGGTTGATTCAACATATGGAAATCAATTAATGTGATCCATCACATCAGTAGAATTAAAGATAAGAGTCATATGATTTTATCAATTGATTCAGAGAAAGCATTTGACAAAATATAGCACCCTTTTATGGTCAAAACACTAGAAAAACGGGATAGTAGGAACATACCTCAACATTATAAAAGCTACCTATGCTAAACCCAAGGCCAACATCATTCTACATAGACAAAAATTGGAAACGTTCCCTCTAAAAATGGGAACAAGACAGGGATGCCCTCTTTCACCACTGCTATACAACATAGTCCTTGAAACACTAGCCAGAGCAATTAGACAGATGAAAGAAATTAAAGGGATATGAATAGGAAAAGAAGAACTGAAACTATCATTATTTGCCAACAACATGGTTCTATACCTAGAGGATCCAAAAAATTCCACCAGAAAATGTCTAGAATTAATTAATGAATTCAGGAAAGTAGCAGAATATAAAATCAACACCCATAAATCAATTACATTTCTATTCATTAGTGATAAACTCTCTGAAGGAGAAATTAGGAAAACTATCCCATTCACAATAGCCTCCAAAAAAAAAAAAAAAAAAAAAAACTTGGGAATCAATTTAACAAAAGAGGTGAAATACTTCAACAATGAAAACTACAGGACACTAAAGAAATTGCACAAGCCCTTAGAAGATGGAGAAATCTCCCATGCTCTTGAATAGGAAGAACCAGTATTGTCAAAATGGCAATACTACCCAAAGCACTATACAGATTCAATGTGATTCCAACTGAAATTCCAATGTCATTTCTTATAGAAATAGAAAAAGCTATCATGAAAATTATTTGGAAAAATAAGAGACCCAGAATAGCCAAAGTAATCCTTAGCAAGAAGACTGAAGCAGAAGGCATCACAATACCAGACTTTAAACTACACTACAAAGCTATAGTAACAAAAATGGCATGGTACTGGCACCAAAATATACATGTAGACCAATGGTATAGAATAGAAGACACAGTGACAAACCCACATAAATACAGTTATCTTATCCTAGACAAAGGGGCAAAGAACATACATTGGAGAAAATATAGTCTTTTCTTCAACAAATGGTGCTGGGAAAAGTGGAAACCAACATGCAGCAAAATGAAACTAAACTCCTATCTTTCATCATGCCCAAATCTCAACTCAAATTGGATCAAGAACTTAGGAAT
The DNA here is from genome assembly GCA_004024805.1 of Geosciurus inauris. Lineage (NCBI taxonomy): Eukaryota > Metazoa > Chordata > Mammalia > Rodentia > Sciuridae > Geosciurus > Geosciurus inauris. The sequence goes on from PVHX01007980.1 coordinate 73,130, forward strand.
TAGACCAGAGATCCTGTGCTTAATTGAGGAAAAAGTAGGCCTGAATCTCCATCATCTTGGATTAGGCCTCGACTTCCTTAACAAGACTCCTAAAGCGCAAGAAATAAAAGCAAAAATCAATAAATGGGACAGATTCAAACTAAAAAGCTTTTTCTCAGCACAAGAAACAATCAATGAGGTGAACAGAAAGCCTACATTGTGGAAGCAAATTTTTGCCACATGCACATCAGATAGCACTGATCTCCAGGATATATAAAGAACTCAAAAAACTTAATACCAAAAAGCAAACAACTGAATCAATAAATAGACTATGGAGCTGAACAGACAGTTCTCAGAAGAAGATTATTAATCAACAAATATATGAGAAAATGTTCAACATATCTAACAATTAGAGAAATGCAAATCAAAACTACTTGCAAATCTTAGGATTTCATCTCATGCCAGTCAGAATGGCAGTTATCCAGAATTAAAACAAGTGTTGGTGAGCATGTGGGGGAAAAGGCACATTCATACATTGCTGGTGGGACTGCAAATTGGTACAACCGATCTGGAAAGCAGTATGGATATTCTTTAGAAAACTTGGAATGGAGCCATCATTTGACCCAGCTATCTCACTCCTTGGTCTATCCCCAAAAGACTTAAAAAAGCATACTACAGTAATGCAGCCACTTCAATATTTATAGCAGCTCAATTCACAATAGCTAAACTGTGGAAGCAAACTAGATGCCCTTCAATAGATGAATGGATAAAGAAACTGTGGCATATATACACAATGGAATATTACTGACCATTAAAAGAGAATAAAATTATGGCATTTGCAGTTAAATGAATGGAGTTGGAGAATATCATGCTACATGAAGTAAGCCAATCCCAAAATACCAAAGGCAAAAAGCTCTCTCTGATAAGTGGATGCTGATTTATATTGGTGGAAGAGGCATGGGAAGAATGGAAGAAATTTGGCCAAAGGGGAAGGGATGAGTCATGTGAGCAGAAATGATGGTGGAATGAGATGGACATAATTGCCCTAGGTACATGTATGACTGCACATATGATGTGACTCTACATCATGTACAACTAGAGAAATTAAATGTTGTGTTCCATCTGTGTACAAAGAATCAAAATGCATTCTGCTGTTATGTATACCTAAGTAGAATAAATAGGAAAAAAACATAGTCCTTAGCATAACTTTAGTGGCTATAATATCATCAACAACCACATCTTCCTTGGCCCCAGTTTTACACACAATTTTTAGACTGAACTATAAGTTTTTCAAATCTTTTTGCTCTGTTTTATGTTTCTCATTTTTACAGTGAAACTGCCTAAATGCCAAAAGCACTATTCATGCCACTGCCTGCTGCTATGCTGCCTTGAAAATTCCTCCATCAGATTAATTAGCCCATCACCTTTCAACATGGCCTCACACAAAGTCTAAGGACATGAAAAAAGACACACAAGTTCTTTGCCAGAATATAAGATTTATGTCCTTTAGTCCAGTTCCCAATACAGTCCCTTCTTCACTGTAATACCTTATGACCACAATCGTTACTGTCCACATTCCTATTGAAACTCTGGTCTTCTGAGCTACCATCAGAATCACCCATTAAGATGTTTATAACATTGTAAATCTTAACCATCCTGCTTCTCCAAACTTTCTCACTCTTCCCATGAACAAGTTCTGAAGACTTCTAAATCACTTGGTCCAATTAATCACAATAATGACCCTGCTCCCAGTACTAATTTATGTGTTAGCTTTTCATTGCCATGACCCAAATACCTGGCAAGAACAACTTAGAGGAGAAAAAGTTTATTTGTTGTTCATGATTTCAGAGGTTCAGTCCATTATCAGCTGATTCAATTGCTTTGGACCTGAAGTAAGACAGAGAATTATGACAATAGAACATGGTAGAGGGAAGCATCTCAGAACATCGCAGCCAGGAAACAGAGTAAGAGAAGGGAAGGGGTCACAGGAAAGATGAATTCTTGCAGGGCATAACCCCAGTGAGCTATCTTCTCCAGCCATGCTCCATCTTTCTACAGTTACCACCCAGGACAGTAGTTCCTTCAAATTATTTAAGCATCAAATGGATTAATACACTGATTAGGTCACAGTTCTTATGATCTAATCATTTCACCTTTTAACATTTCTGCATTAACACAAGAGGTTTTGGGGTACATCTTCTACCCCAACCACAATAGTGGTAGTGTAATGTGGTGCAAATACATTGGAAATTCTTATGCAGTTTCATGCATACTCCATCATCCAGTAATTCAATCCAATTTACGCATTAAGAGGACTGAGTGATTATGTTCATAAGAAATGTGCAATCCATTGATGGCAGCTCTGAAAACAACATGAGTGTCCAATAGATGTGAAAGGATTCTAAAAATGTAGACTAGCACTCAGAGGGACATAACACCACATTGAAAAACTAACAAACTTTTGATATAATATAAATGTATCTCACATATATTTATTGTAAACTTAAAGTATAATCACAAAATAGTATGTAGTATTTAATTATATTTCTAGAACAGGCAAAACTAACACAATGAGAGAGTAATTTCAGCTACCTATCACATTATTTTGTGTCTTCACAGATTCTACTTCTTTCCACATATGTAAAATTTGTGTAAGCTCTATGTGTTGAATTTGGCTGTGTGAACACTGGCAAATATATAATATAAACATTTACCAGTCAGGCACAGTGGTGCACACCTGTAATCCCAACAGCTTGGGAGGCTGAAGCAGGAGGATCCCAAGTTCAAAGCCAGCCTCAGCAACAATGAGGTGCTAAGCAACTAAGGGAGACTCTGTCTCTAAATAAAATTAGAAAAAGGGAAGGTGATGTGGCTCAGGGATTGAGTGCCCAGTACCAAATAAAAAGTCATTTACCAGTACACATGAGAATTTGATCTTTGCATACTTTGAACAAACACTATTTTGTACAATTTTCATATAATATTAGACTTCTTAGAAAACATTAAAATAAAATTATAAAGCTGGAAAAAACAAGACATCATTATTCCTGCAACATTCTTTGACAAAGAATATTCTGAAAAAATTGTAATATTTGACAAAACAAGAAATCTTTTGTTGATGCAAAATGAAAATCTTGGGTACTACATGTATACCTTTATATCTGAGAGGAAAAGAAATTTTAGTTGAGGAACATAAAAGGGATTCATGTTTTTGACTTGTTGAAAAGTGTGAAATTTGTTGATCAATGTAAGTATAACCATATGGATATAATAGTCTATAAGAAGCCTTTTAAATACTTCCTTACAGAAGATAAATAAGTAAACATTGAAATTATCAGAAAAATAAAATAGTTTAATTTTCAAAGGTCAAAAATAAAAGAAAGACAAGAAAAATTTTTTTCCTTTACATGAGTGGTGGGTTAATGAAAGTTGATATTTATCTTGTAATTTATGAAGGTCATTATGTATCTTTTTAATATTTAACAAAAATACATTAGTAGCCGGGTGCAGTGGCCAAGCCTGTAATCCCAGCACTTAGGGAGGCTGAGACAGGGGAATCGCGAGTTCAAAGCCAGCCTCAGCAATGGCAAGGCGCTAAACAACTCAGTGAGACCCTGTCTCTACATAAAAATACAAAAAAAAAAAAAAAAATAGGGCTGGGGATGTGGCTCAGTGGTTGAGTACCCCTGAATTTTATCTCCAGTACCAAAAAAAAAATTGTATTGGTATTTGAGGTGATTTTTAATCTCTTGATATAAGGAGTGAAATATATATAACCATAGGTATAGTCAGATGAGAACATTATTCCATTTCATTAATCCTTTTAACAGATGCGTTTTTATTCTTAAAAATTAAAAAAAAAAGTCTAAGATATGCGTATGTGAGAAATCAATGTGTCTGAAGTGATCAATTCAGAGACAATGACAACTAAGTAATTTGGGGCATTTTTCATGGGAATTTATATGGAAGTTTCAAAGCCATAGACCAAATATTTGGTTGTGTAGGGCATTTTCTGATATAATAAGCATGGGCAGTCAAATGAGAGGAACAAGTGATTAGCAGACTTGTTTATCATAGGAGAGATGGGAGAGATCAAACAATGAAGAACAGGACAGGTCTTTCATGTCAGCTATGAACTATCCTGTCTATAAAACAGTAGTACTAGAGTTTCCAAATCCAAGACAGACTAATTACAGAGGAAAATTACGAAGGTAGTTATGTCAACAGAGGATGTGACTCTTAAGAAGTAGTTATTTCTAATTTTTCCAATTGTTATTTAGAAATGAGGTGTCATCCAAAAAGCTCATGTATGAGACAATTTCGACTGTTGAGAGGTGAAATGATAAGACTATGAGGGGTATAACCTTATCAGTGAATTAATCCACTGATGTGAATTAACTAGGCAGCAACTGTAAGTAGGTAGAACATGGTTGCAGGAAGTAAGTCACTGAGGGCATGTCTTTGGGGTTTATCTTTTGTTCCTGGTAAACAGAGTTCTCTTTCTGCTTCCTAGTTGCCATGTCCGGCACTGCTTCCCTCTGGGACTTCCTTCTACCATGCTGTTCTGCCTCACTTCCACCCAGAGGTATGGATTTGCCTGGCCATGGACAGAACCTCTGAAACCATGATCCAAAATAAACTAAATTGTCAGGTCTTCTGCTCACACCAATGAAAAAACTAACTGAAATGCTAATTAAGTTTGAAAACCTGATCTTTGGTTACATGATAAGATTAAAGAAAGTGTTATTTGTGGCCACCAAAGTTTTCTAAGAAATGTTCTATAATAAAGTGAAATATATTACTATACATCTTGTCTCTTCATCATGTTATTTTTTAACACCTTTATTTTATTTATTATGTGGTGCTTAGGAATCAACCCAGTGGTGCCCCATGCATATGAGGCAAGTGCTCTACCACTGAGCTACCACCCCAGCCCATGTTCTTAAATTTTTATTGCTTTAGAAAGGTTAATGTTACCTACTTTTTAAATAGTCACAGTTTTCACATATATGTTTATACATGGAAACGTGTGTATTGTTTGGAATGCTAATGTCTTATTTTTGTCTATTCTTTATGGTAAAATTTACACACTAATTAAAGATTCTAACTTGCCTACTGCATAGAGTTTTAATTGCTAAGGGAATTCACTAACACCATACAAGATTTTCCCAGGGTCATTACTTAATACATTTCTCATGTTCTCTTATTCAGCTTCAAAATAAAAGGGACTTTTTTTTTTTTTTTTGTAGAAATGGATCATAACAAGGGAGACTGACCAAAGCAGAAGCAATTGAAAGAAACCTTGAACAGTCTTAGTGTCTTCCAGTCTCAACTTCAAAAACAAGATAGAGGTATGAAGAAAAAATGTTGAGGATATTGTTATGTGATGTTTTCTTAAATAAAATATTCTTTATTTTTCCAATTTCAAAAATAAGACACATTGATTGCAGAATACTTGTTAACATTAGAAAGGAATTGGAAATCATAAGAGGATCTATAATTGCATCATCCAAATAAATTGTTTAAATACCTTGAATTCATCTCAAGTTATTTCTCTGCTGAAATTTTTCCCATTTGTTCAAAAAAATCTGAATATTTTCTTAAACATTCATATTTTATTTTGGCTTTTTTTTTTAAAATACAGGGCCCTTGAAATTTTCCTTACTGATTTATAAGAACACCAACATAATCTTTTATATTAAGAACATACATGTGTCTGCATTTCCCCAGTTCAGGATTTTTTGTTTGTTTTTGAGATGATAATGGGAGGTTTTCATATTCATTGAATAAAATCTATTTTAGTCTATGACTTCTTCTTTATCATGATCCTTTAAAGAGTTTCACTAATAATATAAAATACAATGAGCCACATTGTATATTTCTCTAGATGTTTTATTTTTTTGAACTATCATTTAAATACTTAAAACATTTGAATTTATTTTCCTTTATATTTCTGGTAGCTAACCGTTCCTTCTCCAGAGAACGTAACCAATGATTTGAAAATCACCTTTATCCTCAACACCACATTTTAAATAATAGATTTTGTTCTAAACTCTCTGGGTTTCTTCCATCTATTTATCATTCTTGCTTACAAAAGTAAAGAACCACACCAATTATTCTAGGTTTATGGTACATTTTAACATCAAATCAATCTGGCTGTTTCTCTTTTCTTTCTTCTCTCAAATTTTTCTAGAGATTCTCCGAGCATACATTGAAGGGACAAGTGGGAAAAAGATGAGAGATTTGTTACTGTATCCCTGGTGATTTTGTCAGAATTTCAAACGTGATTTTGAATATATTTCCAGTCCAGATCATCTGTAGCAAATTGCCTGATCAATAGTTATCTACTTTGGTTTCAGTGCTGCTGAAACTCTATGTTTGGTGGTAGATGGTGAGCCAGTATAGCTAGTGACCATCACAAGCCTTTTTATTTATGAATTTTAAAACTTCCTCCACTGTTATATATAAAACAAGCAGTTCTCTGATTTGAAGTCCTTGATAAATAAATGCTAGTAATGTATGGGGGGATATCTTGGATTAGAATCTAATTTAACCTCATTACATTTTGTAGACTTTTTTATTTTGAATTGGCATGAAATAATTATACATATCTGTATGGTATGGTGAGGAAGGTAAATTTAATAAGCTAAAAGTGATAAGTAGTGTTGATGGTTTAGTGAATTTATGGTTCCCTTAAATTTGTATATCTTATACATATGTGCATTATTTTCCATTAAAATACTATTATCTATATAGAGTGTATTCACAGTTTAAAAATGAATATTGTATCTTATACATATTTCCATTTCTAAATCATTATGCTGCTGATGGACTTCTGGAGTACTTTCTGATGTTTCTTATTTAAACAATGCTATTATGGATCATTTTTATTTGAAAGTTTAGTCTGTAAATCCTAGAAGTTGAGACTCTACTAAAATGTCGTAAAACTTTTACATCTAAAATAAAGTCCCAAATTTCTCCCCCAAATGTGCCAATGTTCAAATAGCACTCTCAAATCTCCATTTCACTAAAGGTTATGATTAAAACTTTATAATGATTCCCTTTGTGATTGAACTGTGAATGCCTGAATTCCTAAATCCCTAAATGTCAAAACTTCATATTGTTGGCAAGTATAAATAGGGATATATTTCCTAATTCTTTTATCTTTCTGGTTCTATAATGTGTAAGATATTTTTATAGTTTTAGTGTGCCCATAACATGTGAATACTAGACTAAAAATATACCTTTTATAAAATGAAGGTAATTTGACCTAAAATTTGTTTTACTGAAAACATATGTTCATGTTCCTATCATGAGTAGCCACTTTCAGGATCAGCATTTAATGCCACCTGTGGTCTTTTTATAATATGGTATATGCAATTATGTCTCAGTTGTATAATCAAACTGAGTTTTAAAATTCTAAGAATATATGGATTGCCAAAATTAACAGTGTTTGCTCTTTGGTATTATAAAGAAGAGTATTTTCTTCATGCTTTTCATTTTTATGAATTATATCAATAAACATTCATTATTTCAATAATTAGAAAACAATTTAAACATACAAAACTGAATAGAGTGAAAATTACTTGAAAAACAAATCTATCATTTAAAACTTGCTTTATAAAAACTTGAAGTTATTTGATGTTATACCTAAACTACACTATTGTTCTCAAAACATTACAATTAAGTAAAATTTTTACCTGTAATTTAAATAAATTCTTAACAAGTAATAATTAAATTGCACAGAGAAAAAATCCAAATATATAAGGTTTTCACATAAAATTAACTAATGTCACAAACCCTGAAGATATGTATAACTACATGAATTCTCAGAAAGTTTACATATTTATATGAAATATGATAGAATAGAAATATGGTCGAGTTCATTGTAAAATTGAAATTATTAGGAACTAAGAAGAAAATCCCAATTGTTAGAAAAAACTCCTATACTTTATCTTTAGTTTCAGTGTAGTTTCTCATGTAGTTTATTTTTCTGTGTATATAGAATTTATTGTATTTTAAATATAATTCTTTTCTTTTTTTCATTTTATAACCATTTTTCTTAGTATAATAAATCTTTTTGTGAATATAATTTTGCCAAGATGGTTTTTAAATGTTGTAGTTTTGCCTCATATATCCCTTCATATTTTCAATTTTTAGTTTAAAATTATGTAATATTTTATTTGCATAATTGCCTTTATTGACAAGCATTTTATTTAAGCTAACATTTATATAGTTTAATTTTCTTTCAAACTTTTATTCTTGTTGATTTGTCTAAATGGAAAGTATCGTGTCATAAGTTTAGAGATGTAAACTATGTCTGATAAAACAGAGAAAATTCTCTAATAGCTAAACTTTGATGTATTATGTGTTAATTCCTCAGTGGCAGAACTGAGCCAATAGCAGGTCTCACAGATGCCCAGGGTTTTCAATGAACTATCAGCTATTTCACCCCATGCAGCAGCAACTCCCAGTCAGTTCCCGCTGGAATCAATAGAATACACATGCACAAGCATGCACACACTGAACTAGTATTTTTCTTTTAATCTCAGAGGAATAGTTTGTTTTAACCAATTTGATTGTATAGTCAAAAGAAGAAATCATTTGAATGCATGGATAAGCATTTTTGAATTCTATTTACATAATTATAACCATATTGTGTGCTCCTATGCCCACAGATATAACTTGTTATTAGAAATATATTATAGATGATTATTAGCTGGACAGAAATATATTAGAGACAATAATAAGCTTGACAGGAATTCAGGAAACACAGGTGGAAGTTAATGAACTAGCAATAAGCCCAAAGTGAAATGCAATCCTTTCCCTTCTTTTCTACAGCTTAGATTCCTACCAGAGTTAAATTGAGAGAAAAGAACACAGGGATTCCATTTTTCCCAAATAAATCCTCCACAGACCTTAATATCCATTCCCTGGAATCTCAAATGCTACCTGCAAATTTTGTATATTTCCTAAAGATTTTTATCCAAAATATGGCTGTGTCAGAGAAATGTAACATGTTTCTTGAGACTGAATGTGGAAAAGGAGAGAGAAGTAATGTACTGATTGATGGAAGAAAGAAATCACATTAAATTGAAGATGAAGGCCTAGGACCAGGCCACTTTATGCTCAAAAAATTTTGACTGCTTCTTTATTGTCTCAAGATTGCAGCTGGTGGGAGAATACACATCAGCTAAAAAGAAAATAATTTTATCCAGCTAATTGGTACAGGTGTATATGAGAGACACATGTCTATTTAGAAATGAGATTATTGTATCTGATGTGACAGATCTATTTTGAATGTTGCTAATGTTCTGTTGTTCAATATTTTTTTATCTAGGCAGAACCAAGTCAAATGGATGAAAACCAGACAGAAAGGGTGAACGAGTTTGTTCTGGCAGGCTTCTCAGAAAAATCATCTATTGAGGCAGGGCTATTTTTATTATTTCTTTTCTTTTATTTATCCACATGGGTAGGCAATGTCCTCATCATGGTGACAGTGGCCTCTGATAGCTACCTAAATTCTTCGCCCATGTACTTCCTTCTTGGTAACCTCTCATTCCTGGATCTGTGTTATTCAACAGTAACAACCCCTAAGCTTTTGGTTGACTTTCTTGATAACAAAAAGCTCATTCCTTACAACCACTGCATCGTGCAGCTCTTCTTCCTGCATTTTGTAGGGGCAGCTGAAATGTTCCTGCTCACAGTGATGGCTTATGATCGCTATGTTGCAATCTGTCGCCCTCTGCACTATACCACTGTCATGAGTCGGGGTCTCTGTTGCGTGTTAGTGGCTGCCTCATGGATGGGAGGATTTGTGCACTCCACTGTCCAGACAATTCTCACTATCCGTTTGCCCTTTTGTGGGCCAAACCAGGTGGATAACTTCTTCTGCGATGTTCCCCCTGTCATCAAACTTGCATGTGCAGACACCTTTGTTATTGAACTTCTCATGGTATCTAACAGTGGAATGATATCAACAAGCTCCTTTGTGGTGCTGATTTCTTCCTACACCACTATCCTGATTAAGATTCGCTCTAAGAAAGGAAGGAGAAAGGCCCTCTCCACCTGTGCATCCCACCTCATGGTGGTAACACTCTTCTTTGGACCCTGTATTTTCATCTATGCCCGTCCTTTCTCTACTTTCTCCGTGGACAAGATGGTGTCTGTACTCTACAATGTCATTACACCCATGCTAAACCCCCTCATCTACACACTTCGGAACAAAGAGGTAAAGTCAGCCATGCGAAAGCTGTGGGACAGGAGTAGACTTTGGAAAAAGTAGGAGACATGAGACACTGAAGTGAGTTTTTGAGAGCAGAGACTATGAGAATACCACGGTTGCTTTAAGACAATGAATCAGGAGGCAGAAGCTTCTATGCTGAATTGTCTTCTATTAAGTCACAATACCACTACTTCTGGCTTTATACCTAAATTGTGCATGATTGCTGAATTGTCCTGTCTGCTGCTTTCTTTGCTTGACTGAAGCAAATATAGTTTCTATTTTTTTATTGATATGTGTTTTTTTAAATTTTACCTCTTCATCTGATCAAATTTGATTTTACGATCTCTTTGTGTTCAGTTTGTCACTACAAACTGCCATAAACTATTCTTTCCATGTACTCAATAGTTTCTTATCTGCCTAGCCACATATTTTACTTTCTTTTCAGTTTCAAATTATTCTGAGTAGCTTACAGTCAATTGAATGAGACATTTGTTTCTTACTCTCACTAAATATTTAAAAAGATACGTTTGATGAATGAATGATTTACATTTATGATTATATGATCAAAAGTTAATGGGATATATTTGTCAGTTTTGTCACCTTGCCACACCACTGATATCTGGAAGGGAAAGTGAGAGAGCAATCACCTAATACTTGTGGGTTCAAATATTCCTCTTTGAATTCTCAGCCAAGTGAATCCGGAAGAATCAGCTGGAGCACTGGATCACTGTTTTCCTCTTCTCTTTCATGACTAGAATGCCACCTACCTCTCAATGCTGTTATAAAAATTAAAAAGGCACAGGATGTGAGTGTGTCTCAGTTGGTGTCTGGCTCATAACAGTGATCAACAAATATTCATTCACTAAAGTTGATTTTTTTCAATAAAAAAGTATGGATGAAAAAACTCTGAATTGGCGTTTTTTTCTTAATGTAGCAACATTTTAATGTATTATCACTAGTTTGAGAGGACACTGTAAAGTGTATAGGAAAGAGTATATGGTATTTTCACCTTTGTCAGTTATTGAGCACAGTTTATATTACTATAACCCCTTGCATCCTTTGAGTAACAGTAATATTAAGTCTAGGTCTGTTTTACTGCATAATGAGTCTTTATATTCAAAGAAAGGAAAATTAAACTGATATTCAATTTTAGAACAACCTTGACACAAATGAAATATAAATCTAAAATACTAATGAACTGTGAAATATTTTCATTTTCATTTTAACATTTTTAGCAACTAGTTTTGTGGCAAATAGAGGCAGAAGAAAAAGAATATTTGGTAAGCATTAAAGATAGGAATTTCATCTTCATTCTCTTTATATTTCTAAAATTGCTAACATACCTAAAATAAAATGAAAAAAATAGAGACTAAAAGTGTTGAATTAGTGCAAGAGTCTTTATATCTCTGATCCATGTAGTGTTGACTAGGAAAGAATATTTCAAAGTTCTATTCTTTTCCCATACTTGGAAACATAACTTGTAAACTTTTCATTGAGGCTTTGGAAACACTGTGTGAAAGTGTTTCCAAATTCATGAGATTTTTTTAAAAAACAGTTGAAACTCAATACCTGACACCAACCAAAGCTCATATGGATATACCACTATTATTATGACAAAATTCCACAATATATCTCAATTTTGAGCAGATAATAAATTTAATATACAGAACTATAAATACTGTCTCTGTCTATGGGAAGATGAGTATGGAATCAGATGGGTCTATATTTGAATTTGTTTGCTACTTTAATAATTCCACTACTGACATGGCTCCCCAGCTGCCAAGCCATGCAGCCAGCCTACTGGTCTCTGCCAAGAAGTGGTTCCAGAATGGTAAAGCAGTGGAGCAGCTGAGTCATGGCCGTGGTGGGTTGGGGTGCAGGTGGGATGGATGCAGGTGCAAACTTGAATGAAAGTTGGGACTCAAGAATTGATCAATAGTGTCAGTACCATTTCCAAGCTCTAATTAGCATATGTTTGGACCAACAGCAGTAAATCAAGTGCTATATGAAGGCCTAGACTTGCACACCTGGTGAGAGAAAACCTGCTATTGGGTTCCTTCTTGCACTGCAAGAGTTCTGTTCCTGTTCTTCAATAAATCCTACTGTTATACTCACTCTTCCTGGTCAGCAGAGTTCTTTCTTTAGAATTTAGGAGATAAGAACCCAGGAAGAAGAATAAATTGGCAGTGAGCTGCTGGAGTCTGCTGCAACTTGGAGGCCATAGCCCACCACTGAGAGCTGCAGTACTCTACAGAGATCTGCCTCTCATGCAGTGAAGCACTTCCTTGAACTGCAAGAGTTCTGTTCCTGTTCTTCAATAAATCCTACTGTTATACTCACTCTTCACTGATGGCATTTTTAAAATTTCTACATGTTCTTTCTTACATGTAGAAATTTTAAAAATGCCATCAATGCAAGAATGGATAAATAAAATATGGTATATATGCAAAATGGAATATTACTCAGCCATAAAGAAGAATGAAAAACTGCTCTTTGCAGCAAAATGGATAGGACAGGAGGACATTATGTTAAGGAAAGGCAAGATACCATAAAAGAAGTACCACGTGTTCTTTCTTACATGTAGAAATTTAAAAACTGCCAATCTGATTATGGAATAGTGATTACTAATGATTACTAGAAGTTAGAAAGAGCAAATAAAGGGCCAGGCACTGTGGTGCAAGCCTGTAATTCCAGCAACTCACGAAGTTGAGGCAGGACAATCACGAGTTCAAAGCCAGTCTCAGCAAGTTAGCAAGGCTCTAAGCAATTTAGTGAGACCCAGTCTCAAAAAAAAAAAAAAAAAAGCTGGGGACGTGGCTTAGTGGTTAAGTGTCTCTGAGTTCAATTCCCAGTACAAAAAAAAAAAAAATGAATAAAGGGATGCTGGATTTGATCCATATATACTGTATGCATGCATTGAAATGTCAAATGTCACATAGAACACCATTAATATGCAAAATTAAAGTTAATCAAAACCAATTAAATAATACCTCCAAAGTTTATTACTGTCAGTAATCAGTATTATATCAATAACAACTAAGAAATTTAATTCTAAGGCAAATGTTGACATCCTCTCAAGCTCTTTGAATGTTCATATACATAAGTATAACTGATTATAAAAATTAACTATGTGCAAAGTCTATAAAATAGAAACAGTATTATTACAATAGCAGGCAAAGGATGTCATCTTGAGACAAAATTGGTTTTTGAAAGGACCAGACTAAAGCCATTTTGTGACTCTAGGCCTCTTGTCCAGAGCCCTAGGTCCCCCACCCAGTTACCGGAAGTTGCAACACAACGGCACCCCTCCCTGGCGCCAAAAAGTGGTTCTGCAACTTGAGTCAGCTAATCAGAAGGCCAGGCAATGAGCTCACTGTAGCCAGACCTATCAATAACCTAAAGGTCAACTGGGCCCATGGTAGCCAGACCTATGAGTCTAAAGGCCCACTGACCACCCAGTGACTTCACCCATCCCTGTCCAATCCTAC
>PVHX01007981.1:0-23015 GCA_004024805.1 Geosciurus inauris
TATAAATCTTCATTATATTGATGTTTTAGTTATAACATCAAAAGCACAAGCAACCCAAGACAAAATTATCAAAACCTTGAAGGATATAATCAAAAGTGAAAAGACCATAAACAGAATGGAATAAAATATTGCAAATAATATGTCTAGCTGGGCACAGTGGCACATGTTTGTAATCCCAGTGGCTTGGGAGTCTGAGGCAGTCAAAGCCAGTCTCTTCGTGAGGCCCTAAGCAACTTAGCAAAACTCTATCTTAAAATTAAAAATAAAAAGGAAGAAGGGCAGGGCATGTGACTCAGTGGTAAAGCACCTCTGAGTTCTGTCCCTGGTGCTAAAAAACAAACAAAAACCACAACAACAAACAAACAAACCTAAAAAACAAATACTATGTCTGATAAGGGTAGAGGACATAGAGTATATAAAGGTCACTTACAACTCAACAATAAACAGACAAATAGCTAAATTAAAAAATGAGCAAATGATTTGAATGGACCTTACTCCAAAAAAGATATAAAAATGGCCAATGAACACAAGACAAGATGCTCAGCATTATTAATCATCAGGGATATGCAAATCAAAACCACAATGAGATACAATTTTACACTATCCACTGGGGCTATTAAAAAAAAAAAGAAAACAGCAAGTGTGTTGAGGATGTAGAGAAACTAGACCCATTATGAATTGCTGTTAGAAATGCAAAATGATGCAATCACTGGAAAATAACTGGTAGTTCCTCAAATTTAAATATAGACTTACCACATTAGTAATTCCAGTCCTATGTGGAATTATAATTCCAAACTAAAACGTGAACTTAAGTTCACATAAAACTTGTATGTGAATGTTCATAACAATACTTATAGTGGTGAAAAGTGAAAACTATTCATGTGTATATCAACTGATAATGGAAAAATAAAACGTGATGTATTCACACAATGGAATGTTATTCAGCTTCAGAAAGAAATGAAGTTCTATCTGGGGAGGCTGGGGCAGAAGTATTGCAAGTTTGAGGCTAGCCTCAGCAACTTAGTAAGGCCCTAAGCAACTTAGTGAGATCCTGTCTCTTAACAAGCAAACAAACAAACAAATAAACAACTAGGTAAAGATTCCTGTGTCAGTTCCCAGTACGGGGTGAGGGGGGGGCGGACAAAAAAGAAAGAAAAGAAAAGAAAAGAAATGGCAATAGGGAGTGACTGACACTGGGTAGGAGGTAAAAATTTCTTTTTGGGGTGATGAAAATATTCTAAAATGAGATAGTGCTGATGGTTGCATACCTTTGTGAATATAATAAAGACTACTAAATTGTGTACTTTAAAATGGTGACTTTTATGGTATGTGAATTAGATCTCAAAAGAATAAACAAAAGCATATTAATTGTTATTCTAATTTGGCCAAAAAAATAAAAAATAGGAAATGGTTTTGAGGATCTACTAGAGAGATAGTTCAGTATAGTACAGATTTTAAGGACATGGACTCTATTGCCAAATGACTTGGTATAGAATCCCATCTTCACTGTTTAAAAATGGTGTGATCTGGAGCAAATACTTAACCTCTCTGTGCTACAGTTTTTTCATTTGTGAGAATTAAATGACGTATCATATATTAAGTGCTTAGAGCAGAATATAACCTGGGGTGAGCACTAAATAAATATTTCCCATTATAACCACATGCAAAATACCGTACTTGGCAACAGTAAGAAGCAAAAGCATTATCAAGAAAGCTTGTACTGAACACAAATGTCAGTTAAGGAGGAGCAGAGCAGGGTAGAGTCCAAAGTAGATTGCTTCACTTGATTGTCTGAATCTTCTCCACGCTGATAAATAGAAAGAGTCTGGGTTTAGCGGAACAAGAGAGAGATGACATAGGTCAAGGTTACAACACCTAAATTTAGCCTTCTCAGCTGAGTCCTGGAGAAAGGTCCAAAAATATATTAGAGGAGTCACGTAGAGGCGATGCAAGGGGTGGTGAATAGCAATTAATGAACCTTTGTTGTTCAATGTAAATACACATTAAGCAAAAACTTTGAAGGGGTTTCCTCTGGAATTTAGACAGTTTACTCAGTGCTCTTTGTCCTCTTATACTGATATGAAGCTGTCTTTTTTATTGAGATGTTTGTTGGTCTTTCATTCCAAAATGAGCGGTTGAAACCTTCTTTTCGGGGAGGTTATTTAGTTTTTCTCTTTCCACATTTTTTATTGGTGCATTATAGTTGTACATAGTGATGAGATTTATTATATATTCATACGTGCACACAATATAAGAATATAATTTGGCCAATATCACACCCTTGCATTTTCCCCCTCCATCTGCCTCCTAGTCCCCAGATCCCTTTCCTCTACTCATCCCCCTTTGCTTTTTATGAGATGCCTGCCCCTTTTTATTTTTCCTCTCTAGCTTCCATGTATGAGAAAGCATATGTTCCCTGACCCTCTGAACTTAGCTTGCTTTGCTTAACTTAATGGTCGCAAGTTCCATGCATTTTCTTGCAAATGACATAATTTCATTTTTTTTACAGCCAAATAAAACTCCATTGTGTAAATATACTACATTTTCTTTAAAAAAATTTTTTTTAGATGTTGGTGGACCTTTATTTTATTCATTCATTTATATGCGGTGCTGAGAATCGAACGCAGTACCTCACACATGCCAGGCAAGTGCTCTACCACTGAGCCACAACTCCAACCTTACTACATTTTCTTTATCCATTCATCCACTGATGGACACCTACTGGTTCCATAGTTTGGCTGTTGTGAATTGTGCTGTAGTATGATGACTTTAATTCTTTAGAATAAATCCAAGTAGTGGTATAGCTGGGTCATTTGTTTGTCCACACTTAATCCTCTGAGGAACTTCCATACTAATTTATAATACCACCAACAGTGTAAAAGTGCTCACTTTTCTTACATCCTCTCCAGCATTTATTACTTGTATGCTTGATGACTGTCATTCTGACTGGTGTGAGAGGAAATGTCAGTGTAGTTTTTATTTGCATTTCCCTAATTGCTAATGATGTTGAATATTTCTTCATATATTTGTTGGCTATTTATATATTCTTTTGGGAAATGTCTGTTTAATTCATTTGCCCATTTATTAATTGGGTTATTTGATTTTTTGGTGTAAAGTTTTTTGAGCTCTTTATATATTCTAGATATTAATACTCTATCAGAAGATTAGCTAGCAAAAATTTTCTTCCATTCTGTAGGTTCTCTCTTCATATTCTTTTTTTAAAATATTTTTATTAGTTGTTGATGAATCTTTATTTTATTTTATTTATTTATATGTGGTGCTGAGAATTGACCCCAGTGCTTCACACATGCTAGGCTAGTGCTCTACCACTGAGCTATGACCCCAGCCCTCTCTTCATATTCTTAATTATTTTCTTTGCTGTACAGAAGTTTAATGTGATGCCATCCTATTTATTATCTTTTGGCATTATTTCCTGAGCTTTAGGGGTCCTATTAAGGAAGTCATTACCTGTGCCTATTTGCTGGAGTGTTGACCCTACATTTTCTCCCAGAAGTTGCATATTTCTGTTCTAAATCCTAGGTCTTTGCTATGCTTTCAGTTGATTTCTTTTTTTTTTTTTTTTTGGTACCAGGGATGGAACTTAGGCGCATTTAACCACTGAGCCACATCCCTAGCCTTTTCTCATATTTTATTTAGAGACAGGGTCTCGCTGAGTTGCTTAGTGCCTTACTAAGTTGCTGAGGCTGGCTTTGAACTCTCGATCCTCCTACCTCAGCCTCTCAAGCAGCTCCTAAGTTAATTTTTTTGTGCAGGGTGAGAGATAAGGATCTAGAGTCACTCTACATATGAAAAACCAGTTTTTCCAGTACCATTTGTTTAAAAGGCTATCCTTTCTCCAACATATATATATTTAGTACCTTTATCAAGGATCAGATCACTGTTTCTGTGTGGGTTTTTCTCCATGTCTTCTATTCTGTACCATTGGTCTATATGACAGATTTATGCTATTACCATGCAGTTTTTTGTTCCTATAGCTCTGTAGTATAATTTGAAGTCAGTTATTGTGATGCCTTCAGCGTTGCTTTTTTTTCATTTAGAATTGCTTTGGTTATTTTGGGTCTTTTATACTTCCAAGTTAATTTTAGGACTGTTTTTTTTTTCTAGTTCTGTGAAGAATACCATTCATATTTTGATGGAAATTGCATGAAATCTGTATTTCTTTTAGTAATATGGCTTCTTTAACAATATTAATTCTCTCTATCCATGAACATGGGACATCTTTTCATCTTCTGTGTCTTCTTTAAGTTATTTTTTCAATGTTCTCTATTTTTCATTGTAGAGTTCTTTCACATCTTTGGTTAGATTTATTCCTAGGTACTTTATTTTTTTGAGGCTGTTATGAATGTGATTGTTTTTCTGATTTCTTTGTCAGCAGATTTATTATTGGTATACAGGAAAGCTATTAGTTTTGTATGTTTTTTTCTGGTTTCTTGAGTACTCCCACAAGATATCAATAAATAATAATAATGACTTGAATTTTCATTTATTTTTGTATTTTTCATAAAATGTTTGTATGTTTCAAATACAACCCTTTGAGAAAGGTATTGTTTTGGTTAGGGTCACACAAGATGCCATGGACTCAGGCCCATAGCTGAAGCCTCATGACTTCTTTGCCTATTTCAGGAGAGGAGTCTTCTCTTTCATTATACATCTTTCCTAAAACTTTCTATTGAAAAATAATCCTGATTAGGTAAACATTATGAATTATAAGGTACAAGGCAGTTGAAGCCGAAGTGAATATTAATGCCAGAGCTTGTCATATTGGAGACCATACAGTTACAAATATAGCATTTAAAGTTCATTTGATCTCAGAATTTTTCCAAAGTGCATATCTTATATCACCTCTCTTTAGATGCACTCATCTTTGTCTTCCTAAAAATCATAAGTGATAATATAAAAGAGGAGACAAAGTGTGGCCAACAAATAGTAATGAGTATAGTGTTGAAATTCTCTAAAACACCAAAGCTTTGACTGTTTAATAGACCCACAAATCATTTACTGTAGAGAAATCTTAACTTCTGAAAGCAGAGTTCTTCAGAAAAGATAGGAGTGGTATATGTATATGTGGAAGAGCAGGGATAGAAAAAGGGGGAAAGTAATTCTACTTTGGATTTCTGGAAGAATTTTGTTCTAAAACTTTAAAATACTTTAATTTTCTCTCTCATTTTTCCAGTCAGAATATTCTGGATTATGTTCTGCAGGACTATGATTTATTGTTTTGTAGATTAGAAATAAAAATCTAGAAGAAATGAAGTTTGCCCAAAATTACATAGAAAAATGAGAGGGAAGGCATGAGAGAGAGGGTGTGAGGGAGAGGGAGAGAGAATACACTAGAGTGATGGTTGCCAGTATAAAATCTTATCCATTAAATTATATCCTCATGCATTTCTTCTTCATTAATTAAGAAAGGAAGATAAGTAGGGTTTAAAGCAGCATTCCCAAACTTGGTTGCACACTGGAATTACCTTGGGGTCTTTAAATAAATGTTAATATTCAATTCTCATTCCCAGAAAATTTGATTCTGATTTAACTTATTTGAGATAGATATATCCTAGACAATGGAATTTATATATTTATTTTTTATGTGTTCTAATTAGTTATGCATGACAGCAGAATGCATTTTGACACACTGTGCACAAATGGAGCACAACTTCTCATTCCTCTGGCTGTACACGATGTAGAGTCACACTGGTCATGCAATCATACATGTATATAGGGTAATGATGTCCATTTCATTCCACCACCCTTCCCACTCCCACATCCCCTTTCCCTTCCCTCAATCCCCTCTGCTCAATCCAAAGTTCCTCCATTCTTCCCTAGCTCCCTCCCCTCATTATGGATCAGCATCTGCTTATCAGAGAAAACATTTGGCCTTTGTATTTTTGGAGATTGGCTTATTTTGCTTAGCATGATATTCTCCAGCTCCATTCATTTACCTGCAAATGCCATAATTTCATTCTTCTTTAAGGTTGAGTAATATTCCATTGTGTATGTGTGTGTGTGTGTGTGTGTGTGTGTGTGTATACACACACACATATATATATACATATGTATGTATATATGTACATACACATGGATAAAGAAAATATGATATATAATATATGATATCATATATCATATGATATCATATTTTCTTTATCCATTCATCTATTGAAGGGCATCTAGGTTGGTTCCATTGTTTAGCTATTGTGAATTGAGCTGCTATAAACATTGATGCGGCTGCATCACTGTAGTATGCTGATTTTAAGTCCTTTGGGTATATACCAAGGAGTGGGATAGCTGGGTCAAATGGTGGTTCCATTTCAAGTTTTCTGAAAACATAACACCAAAACAACAGATAACACAATCAATAAATGGGCGAAGGAACTGAACAGGCACATGACAGAAGAAGAAATACAATCAATCAACAAATGTATAAAAACATGTTCAACATCTCTGGCAATTAGAGAAATGCAAATCAAAACTACTGTAAGATTTCATCTCACTCCAGTCAGAATGGCAATTATCAGGGAAAAGTAACAATAAGTGTTGACAAGGATGTGGAGAAAAAGATACACTCATACACTGCTGGTGGGACTGCAAATTATTAGTGTAATCACTCTGGAAAACAGTATGGAGATTCCTCAAAAAACCTGGACAATGGAATTTAGAACAACAACAACAACAATAACTTCTCAAGCCAAGTGCAATGATGCAGGACTATGATCCCAGTGACTCCAGCAACTGAGATAGGAGGATCACAAGTTCATGGCCAGCCTCAGCAATTTAGCAAGACCCTGTTTTGGAGGGTTGGGGATATATCTTAGTGGTAGTGCACCCTGAATCTAATCCCAATACAAATAATAACAAACAAAAACTCCTCAAGCAGAACCACTGGTTTAAGTATTGGGGATTAGAGTCTAGAAAAAGAAGTCTAAAATCTGCTTATTGACTTTAAGAAGCATAAACTTTCTCAAATTCAAAAACTATGAAGCTATTTATAGAAATGAACATGACAGGTAAAAACTTGAGATTAAAAAAGCAGATGCTTAGTCCAAAAAGGGTGAAAAAATTGTACTAGAACTTAGGTTAAGATTTACTGCAAGAATACATTAAACTTCACCATTAGAAAATAATTCTCTTATTCCTGTGTCAAAAATAGAAATATGAGTATTCTAGTTGTGATATTATGTTATGATATTGCTATTGCAGAGAATGAAGGTCTTATTCAAAGGAGAGGTCATTTTAAGATGTATGATTTGAATAATAGTGGTAAAGATAATAGTCATTATTGTAGAGTTAATTCACTAATTGGGTTAAGGCTCTCATAACCCAATCATTTCTCCTCTAAACCTTCTTGCATTGTCTCTCACACAACCTTTGGGGGGACATCTCACATCCAAACTATATGAATAATCATTATCATCTGTTGGAGGGGTGGGGTACGAACACCAGCATTGGTATTTTTTTTTTTTAATAACAAAGCTCCCTGAGAGAGTCTAATGTGCAACCAGGTTTGAAAATCAGGAACCTGATGGAGCCCAACATTTCCAACAAACTGTGATAGCCCTCTCTGAACCCTTCATCTCAGTCCTCTCATTCATAAATCTTTCAAGTATCTTAGAATAGCTGCCTGAACACATTTCCTCCACAACCTCCCCATCTATTCATTTCTGGACCCGTGGTACCCACTCTTTCCGTGACCATGAATGATCTCCATTTTGCCTGTATCCACTGGTTAGTTTTTCCCTAACCTCCCATCACCTGTCAGACCAATTGTCTTCCATGTTCTTTTGACATACCCTCCTCTCCTTGCTTCTAAACAGTGAGAGCTCCTGGTTCTCCTTCTCCTTTCCTGGTGCTTCTTTTGAGTGTTTTTGGTTTTCTTCCTCCTGTGCATCTTCATGTTGCCCCAACATGTTGGAACTCTGTGCTCTTTGTACTGGCTTCCCTCCCTGCCATTTTCCTTTTCTTTCCTTTCATTTTTTTTTCTCGTTTTCCCTTTCATCAGTTTCCAAGCTTTTAAGTATCATCTAATGATTCTTAAATATTTATCTCCAGTCCAGACTTCCCCAATGAATCTTAAAAATTATACCATCAATTTTATTGCCTCTTTCTTTCCTCCCATGCTGGAGATTGAACCCAGGGCCTCATATATGTTAGGCAAGCTCTCTATCGCTGAGTTACATCCCCAGCACCTGAATGATTATTTCTAATACTAGAAAGTCACACTGATACACTGATATCTCAAATCAAAATGTTAAGAACAATACATGATCCCTATGAATCTTCCTTTTTGAGTTTTCCTTTTCCCTTCCACCTCCTGCAAACACTGTGTTCTGTTGGTTCAATTTCCTTCAGAGCTCTAATCTTTCTTACTTATTTGTTTTTGCTGTCAATATTGTAATCGGTGAAACCATTATGAAACTATGGGCTTCATAATTGGTATTATTATATTCATTCTTATCACTTTCAATTTATTATTCAGTGGTTGCTGAGGTAATATTGTTTACTTTTAATTTTGGAATACCTATAGACTCATGAGAGTTACCAAATGGAGTGTACAGAGATGGGTGCGTCCACCACTCGGCTTTCCCTGATGCTAACATCTGTATGATGATAGTGCCTTATCAAAACCAGGAAACCGACAATGGCACAGTATCGTTGACTGGACAACACACCTTTCTAAGGTTTCAGTTTTTGCATGATTCGATATTTTGTACTTTTCTGGGTATAGTTCTGTGACATTTTATTGCACGTATAGCTTCATATGCCCACTACCACAATCAAGAAACAGAATCGTCTGACCCTATAAAGCCTCTCATGTGATCCTTTTATAGTCACACCTTCTCACTTCCTTCTGGCAACCACTGATCTATTCTATCTCCCTACTTTTGCAATTTTTGAAAATGTTGAATATGTGAAATCATACACTATGGAAACTTTGAGATTGGCTTTTCTTTCTTAGCAACATGCCCTGAAACTCCTTCCAACTGTTGTATGTAATTTGATCCTTTTTCTTGCTAAGTAGAATTCCAAATAACGACCTTTTAAACTATTAGAAAAAGATTTTGTCACTCTCTATTTAAGGTTTTTTAGTCGCACTTAGAATAAAACAAGCAAAGCTTAGCATGGCCTAAAAGTATCATTATCTGCACCTGGCCTATGTGGACATAGGCCATTCTTCTTGTTTCCCTCTCTTGCTCTGTCCAGGTACAATGACCTTCCACCTGAGAACATATCAAGCTCTGCTCTGATTCAAGGCCTGGGTGCTGTCTCTCCTCTTCCTTTGTACCTTGTCCATCTTTGTCTAGTCAGTTTCTACTTGTCTTTTGTCTCAGTTTACCACTTACTTAGGGAAACTTCTCTTGACACCTTTCCCTTTTCACCTTTTATAGCAAAACATTTCTCATTCATAGTAAACCAGTTTTTATGAATCTTGTGATTTTTTTAAACCTCTGGGCGAATAACTTAGAATGAGACTTAGACCCCTAAGAGTGAATGATGTAAGATAAATTAGACTGTACAGGTAGACCCTAGGCAGAGGAGGATAATGCAGTTATAGAGTAAAATTTAGGGAAGAATTTGAAACTAAGGTTTTGGGTGTGGTTGGAAGGGTCAATGAGTCTCAGGTGTGCTGGTGAGAGTGAGGTAGAGTGGGGGCAGACATGAGGCCAGCAGGGCTGTATTTATCTGAAGGTCTTTCCATTAATAGCAGGAGCTCAGAAACGGGAGTATAGGGTACAATTCCAGTCTAATTTACGAGCATTGGTTTAGGCAAAGAGAAGACAAGGCCTATCTGTGTGGCATTCAGGACAGAACCCCAAATTTGAGGAGAAGCAAGAATAACTTGTAGATCTTGTGAAACTGGGTCCAGGTTATATCTTTCCAAACTGGGAAGTATGGTAAAAAGAATCACAAGAAAGGGAATGAGGCACTTGGTTCTTATTTTCACTCTCAGGATTGGATTAGCAACTATGTGGAAATTACCCAGCATATATATCAGTGGAACTTGCTAAAGGAGCTTAGAGATTTAAGCACAGAAAGGGGGCAGGTGTTAGTTGTTCCCCGGTTAATATGCCACTATACAGCATTCTTTCCATTTTTATACCTTTCTTCATAGCATTATGCTGTTTGAACCATCTTGTGTAAATCTCTTACTCAACATGATCGTCCAGTTCAGAGAGTGACTAGCAACTATAAAACTCAAATGACAAAAGTGAAGTATGAGTTTTAAAATCCTTGTTAATTGCATTATTACTTTACCTCCCTCTCCACATGCAGAAATGCATATACTTAGATCTACAAATACTATAAATATATAGATGAGTTTTTTTTGTTTTGTTTGTTCTTTTTTGTTATATGTATTTAGTTGATTGGTGCAGTTATGTGACTACCCCCAACCTGCAAAGCAGATGAAGAACAGAGAAGGAAAGGAAAGAATAGCACATAGATTGTCTGCAGTGGTTACGGCAAGGCACTAGGTATTTTACATTAGTTATGCCATATAAGTCTCAATAGCCCTGGAAAGGCTGGAAGGTGAGTATCATTATTGCCATTTTACAGGTGGGAAAAAAGAGGCCCAGAAAGTTAAACCACCTAAACAAAATCAGAATGAATGGTAGAAGCGAATTTCCATTAGAATTCAAATTCTAAATCTCTTTTCTTAAACTACACCAAAAGAAATTGTAGGCAGGGTAAGGGTAGGAATGGATATTGCTGAGGTTCTGGGACTGCCATGACCTGAGTAGGAAGGTGCTGGGGAAAAAAAAGTTTCCCAAATTCAAAAGCACTGGCTCATGCTTGTAATCCCAGCACTTAGGGAGGCTGAGACAGGAGAATCGCGAGTTCAAAGCCAGCCTCAGCAATGGTGAGGCGCTAAGCAACTCAGTGAGACCCTGTCTCTACATAAAACACAAACTAGGGCTGGGGATGTGGCTCAGGGGTCGAGTGACCCTGAGTTCAATCCCCGGTACCAAAAAAAAAAAAAAAAAAAGCACTTGGAGGGAAGAAGTGAGGTGGGATGACTGGCTGAGAGCTGATTGGTTGGTTTGATTCCTTTGTGGCATGATCCACTTCGTGCTGCTCTTTGTACTTCTTTATTGCCCTCCGAGAGATTCAGGTTTCCTGTCCCCTAAAGTAGGAGGAAAAGGAGTGTCAAGGTCAGATATTATGCCTCTAGATGCTCAATGAATCACCTACCTAACCAGACCTAGAACTTTAAACTCTTTGTTATCACAGCACCAAGTTAGTGCTGGTCCCACCTCCCCTATCTCCTGGACTGTTCACCCAGAATCACCTGGCCCAACCAGCTCCCCAAAGAGGGGGAGCTTTTGGTCTCAACTGTGTTGTCTGAGGTGATAATGTGTTCCCAGAGGTGTCCCTTATCATCTGGCCAGGCATTTGTTATTGTTTACCTGGGATTATATTCTATACACAGAATCTTTACTGGGACACACCTTATATGAAACAACACTGACGTAAAGGGCACCTGAGTTGATTTTCTGATTGTGAAATCTCCTGTCCTCTGTCTCTCTGCCTGCTTGCTCTGGGGCTTATTTATGAGAGAATAAGAAACTGTGTGTGTGTACACATGCATGCGCATGCACGTGCACGCATATGTGCTCTTACAATCTTTTGTAGACTGTTCTCTGGCCTTCAGCTTGAGACTTCTTTTCTGCAGGAGGGAAGTGTGCTAGAACAGACTGGAAGAGTGGCCAGAAAACAAGATAGATCTCCTCACTTATGGGGAAAACCATCAAGAGATTTTTAAAGAACCAGAGTGCCCCCTTATAAGGAGACTATAAGGATGAAGCCCAAAGTGGAGAGCCAATCCTTGGAAATACAATGCAGCTCACAGCAGCAAGGAAAAGGTGTTTGAAAGAAGCCCTAGGCAGCATGTACAGGTGTGTAGGAAAAAGGTGACAGATGGAGGGAGGGGATTGTGTCTAGGGTGGGCAATGGTTGTGTGTTCTAGGTTTCTCCCTTATTGATAGCTCTTATTTTGGGGTGAGAAAATTGGGGACCTGGGGAAACTGTTGTTGATCAGTCATCACAGGAAAAGAAAATAATTGGCATGAGACTGTCTAATTCAAAATGTAGTATTTTTGAGATTTTGAGGTATGGAAATGGTAGGAAACAAAAAATAGAATAATGATTATACTAAAAATAAACTTTTAAATTTATGTAACACCACTGAGGGAATGAAATGCATTTATCCATGTCATTATATTTAAATTCTGATGCTGTTTGTGTCATCTCTGAGCACTAGTCTTATGCTACCTAGATGTCATACAGCCTGTCTGCTTTGTAATCACTTTGCTTCTCTACAAAGTGAATTTTGTGAGGTGCCAGGACACAACTTAGGCTTCTTCATCTGTATATCATCTGGGGTTCAGGAATTTCTGTAGACAGAAGAAAAGAAGAGGCAAGAAATGCTGATAACACTCAGCCTTATTGTCAAAAGACCTCAATTTAAACAGGCTTAGGAATTCTAGGCACCATTGCTGAACCCCTTCTCTTAGGATTTCAAAGTTCAAAAAGCCCTGGGGTCTCTAGGAAGGTGGGGGAGGGTGAAGATCAGGAACAATCACAATCTCTCAATGCCTGAGCAGAGCTGGAGGATAAGGTAGCCTTCTCTCCTCTCCACTTCTTTCATACTGGAAGACACCTTAGGCATAATGCAGGTTATCTATACAAATCTGCTTCTCTGGATTTAGAAGGATCACTTCTTCAGTGACCATTCCATTCACTCTTCACAGGCTTGTTTCAGTAGAAAGGTAGAGCCCAGGGCACTGAGGGATCCAGCCAGAGATCCCAATTCCTGGGCCAGTGTTCTGTTCCTTGGGATTTGGGGCCCATTCCTGACATTTTTTTGCTCATAGTGAAAGAGTGCTAGTCCTGAGAATTGGATCTTTTCACTAAAAAAGCAGAGAGTAGAAATAGGATTGAAGGTCAGAACCAGGAAAATGAATGAAGAATATAATCCAAGATTCCATATTTGGTGAGTACTGAAACAATCCTGATTCTACCTTTTTTTTTAAAAAAAAATATGCTTTGAAGACAGATATGCAGACATTATCTGTGTCCTGTAAGAACTTTAAAGAACACACTTACAGGCAGATTGTATTCATGTGTTTTTTCTAAATTATGGTGCATTTGTTGGTAAAATTTGGTTTCCACGATTCTTATGGATTCTGATGTAATTCCTTCTTGACATTGTTGGTTTTGTTAATTTGAATGACAGATAAATATGTATAATAGAGTAGTTTAAGGAACATTGGGTTTGTAAATAAAAGACCTGGACCTGAGTATGCTTGCTGTGCCATTTATTTGCCCATTAATTTTTCTCATTGGCTAATCCATAACTTAGTCATGCATAATCTAATCCCTCGGTCATCCTATGTATGATATTGTCCAGCATAATACTTGGCACAGTGCAGATGCTCAATATATACATATAAGACCTGAAAAGAGTGGAAGGACAACCTGTTTTATGGGACATTGAAAATAAGTAATTCTGGAATGCTCTAGATCTGAGTTCTTCTCAATCTCACTTCCAATTTAGTCTGTTAACTCCAGCAAATGATGCTAAGTGGTTCAAGGGTAAGGAAGAAATGGGAAGGAGAAAAAAAGGTTGAGTGGCTATGCAAGAAGACTAACAGGGGTTGCCACCTCCATGTTTTACCCTCCTCACTCTGATCCTGCAGTCCTCTGCAAGAAGACTAACAGGGGTTGCCACCTCCATGTTTTACCCTCCTCACTCTGATCCTGCAGTCCTCTGCCCCACAGCCCATAACCATTGATAACTCCCTGGACCCAGTGTGGCATCCACCTGGGAGTGTGGGTTGTTTGTCTGTCTAAAGAGAACATGGTTGGCAGATCCACTTGAGTTGAGAAGCAGGTAGTAAGACTAGGGTGAGGCTGGCAGAACAGTTTGAATCACCCTTTACGGGAACAGGGCCAGATGTCTGTCATTCTGAGGTCAGTCAGGGAATTTTCACAGCAGAGTCTGGGAGAACAGATTTTCTTTTCTTTTTTCTCTTCTCTTCTCTTCTTTTTTCTTTTATTTCTTTTTTCTTTGGCACCAGGGATTGAACTCAGGGGCACTCAACCATTAGAGTTAGAGACAGGAACTCACTGAGTTGCTTAGTGCATTGCTGTTGCTGAGGCTGGCTTTGACCTTGCTATCCTCCTGCCTCAGCCTCCCCAGCTGGTGGGATTATAGGCATGTGCCATCGCGCTGAGCTCAGATTTGATTTTTAAAATGCAATATGTAGATATATTTGAGAAACATAAGTTCCATCTGGAAACTCACAGGTGAATTGGTGCTTGAGTCTGGGCAACAATATTGTACTAACTGAACAGAAATGTCTAGTAAGAGTCATGTTACTGTTGCAAATACAACTGTCTTTGTGTGCATTAAATCAGACCCAGAAATGCAGTGTGACATTACACTTGTATTGTGAACATGTGTAAAAATCTGGAGAGTTAATATTAATGTTTAGTTCCATTCTAGTTATAATCATTAACTTCTGTGGACTCCAGACTACTGCAAATATTTTGGGTGGCTTTCATTCCTCATTTCATTCTTATTCTCTTCCTGTTGGTATCTCCTTCCTCATTGTGTTATTTCTTCCTCTAGATTCTCAACTCAAGAGGAGAGATAAACCTAAGAGAAAGTATTAAGAGAACCCTGAATCAACTGAAAGGAAAAAAGCTAAGGAATAACATTCATAAATGGGGCAATAATATTGTTTTAGTTAGCGCCCTGCCTGAAGAGATTTGGCACTATAGATATAGGTGTGTGTAAACTATCAGCAAGCTATATACAGACATATTCTGCAATGTTCAAGTGAGTTATTAAAATAAACAATTTTACAACTTACCTAAACACTTGATTCCAATACCCTGAATTTTATTATATGTAATATTAAATGGGAGATAATGCTTCATATACTTACGTATTTTACAGTTCAGCTAAGAGAAGTAGTAGCCAACATACATCCTTTTTTTTTTTTTTTTGCCTACTGGGAAAACTGTCTAGATATAATTAAAGGGGACAGAGTATTAATTCAGATTATACAGAAGTGTTGGCCAGGAGCATAGCATTCTTTTAATAGTTAAATGGACTAGAATCCTTATTCTCTTTCTACTTCTCCTTCTTCTTTGTACTAGGGATTAAACTCAGGGGCACTCGACCACTGAGCCACATCTCCAGCCCTATTTTGTGTTTTATGTAGAGACAGGGTCTCACTGAGTTGCTTAGTGCCTCACCATTGCTGAGGCTGGCTGGCTTTGAACTTGCTATTCTCCTGTCTCAGCCTCCCAAAGTGCTGGGATTACAGGTGTGTGCCACAGCGCCAAGTTTCTTTCTTCTTTTCCCTTTCTCCTTCCCTCCCTCTTTCTCACTCTCCTTACTTGCTTCCCTACCTCCTTTTCTTCTCAGTGCTGGGAGATTGAATCCAGGAAATATGCTAAGAAAGTGTTCTACCACTGAATTATATCTCTAGCCCCAGATGAGCTAGATTCTAGCCCACAGGAAAAGTCACCCTAGAGGATTTTGGCATAAAGGCATAACTTCTCAGCTTGACTGAGTGAGCAGACAATGCCATGTGGAAACTGAATATGAATTACAGAGAGAAAAGTGGTGGTGAATGTGAGCATCTTCTGATGGGTGGACTCTGTGTGGTGAATTTTCCCATGTGGGCTTTTTTTTTTTTTCGGTACCAGGGATTGAACTCAGGGTCATTCAACCACTGAGCCACATCCCCAGCCCTATTTTAGGTTTTATGTAGAGACAGGGTCTCACTGAGTTGCTTAGCCATGTAGGCTTTTGTGGACAAGTGGGTGTGTTGGGTGTGCTTATCTTAAAAATTCTGGACTTGTTTTGTATATTCTACATCCCTTTACCCAAACTGAAAGCATTGGAAAGAACTTATTGTACAAATATCTGGAAAGCAACGTCATTGAGTGGATCTCATTGCCCTGTACATTTATCTCCTTGTCCTAGCACCCATTTTCACTGGGATGATAGATGTTCATAAGCCTAGCCTCTTTAAATTTCCTACGACAAATAAAAGCAGTGGTGAGAACCCGGTTCACGAAGTGCAGTAGAAGGCTATACTGTACCTAAAGGTGGGTGCTCTGTGTTAATTGGGCCATCCAGGGAATAACCAACGGTTTGAGCCACTGGCAGAAGGTATGTTTGGCCATGCATCTATAATTTTGTGGGGTACAACTCTGAGCAGTCCAGAGTGGGGGTACTCTGCAAACAGGGCTTCACATTACTTCCTTCAGTGTGTATTAGTGGGTGTGTAGTTTGGTTTCTGGGCAGAGCTCACAAGTCTGAGCTGGCTTCTGACTGACCCTTTTTTTCCATTTGTACCATGGTAGAGAGATTGTGCGCACAGCACCTACCCTCCCCACAGCCAAACTTGTTAAACTGGCTGCTCCGTGAATGAAAATTATTACATCTGATTATATCCTGAAAAGGAAGCAAGAGGAAAAGAAAATAAAAATGACAATGGCAGTGAGAAATTTTCAATTAGCTCCTGAATTCACCCTACTGAGCTGATGTTTAATTTTAAGACTTTCTTTCCCTTGCTCTTCCCTCTGCAGGCAAAAACTGTGCTTTTGCTGGTTCCTTTCTTTCTATAGGGTCTTGTTAACCATGGAAACTCTCAATTACCTTTCTTCTCACCTTTGAGGCTTATAAACTAGAGGAGGTGGACTTTGTTGTCCAGCTATTCATTGACTTCATAAATCCCTTGCTATGTACAAACCCAGATAATAATTTCTCCTCTGTGCAATTTTCCACCCTTTGGCTACCCCTGTTTACCTGGAATTTTTGTCAACCAAATACTTATCTATCTCCTGAGCTGTAAGGGCATTTTTAAACATATGATCCCTGCCTATGAGCTCATGGAGCTCCAGGAAGAGTAAAAACAAGTGTGAAGTGGGATCTGGGAGATGTCTTCCCATAAGTCTTTCAGGCACAGAAAGACTCTGTCTCAGTAAGTAACACTGTGATCATTAGTATCAATAGTAAAGCACAGCATGTAATGTAATAATAGAAGACAGCATAATATAGCTCTAACATTTTATGTTATTATTTTTGAAACATTTGAACATATTTCCTTTTTTTAAAAGCTTTTTTTTTCCTAGTTGTTGATGGACCTTTATTTTACTTATTTATATGTGGTGCTAAGAAACAAATTCAGTACTTCACACATGCCAGGCAAGTACTCTACCACTGAGGTACAATCCCAGCCCCATTATTTCTTTTTTATTTACAAAGAATGGGAGAAAGAGAAGATGACTTAGTACTGACACCTTAATCTATATCCTGGTCAGAATGTAAGCAGGTCTGTGATATGTGCAGAAGAGGCTCACTGACGCCCTGAAAGATGAGGGATTAAATAGTTTTTATTGGTATATGCCATCTTTTCATTGATTGTGAGGGTGTAGATGTTTTAGAGAAAGAAAGCAAACACATAACTCATTTCTCTTGACATCTGACCCTATTTATTCATTATCTGAATTAATTTTTCATAAAAATGAAATATTTTGTTTAAACATGTGATGCACATAGCAACCCCTATTGGGTTCCC
Source organism: Geosciurus inauris (assembly GCA_004024805.1). Lineage (NCBI taxonomy): Eukaryota > Metazoa > Chordata > Mammalia > Rodentia > Sciuridae > Geosciurus > Geosciurus inauris. Next base: position 17,613 of record PVHX01007981.1, read on the forward strand.
TCTCACCTTGTGGGAGTTATTTCTATTTGGACTTGAATAAATCCTACTCTTACACTGAAAAAAAATGTGATGCAAAGCTAAAGAAAACATGACATGCTTAAACACTATAGGGGATGTCGATTTTGCTTACATAACCCATGAAAAATAGTTGTTCAGGACAAGTGCTATGAATCTGTACTTGAGCATAGTAACAGAAGTGTTAGGTGGGAGGGCAGCCTTTAAAATAATTTTGGTAACAATAGGATGAACGTATAAGATTAGATCAGGGCTGTAAAGCTATATAACAGAGGGGGAAATAAAGGATTCTTCCAGTCTGAATATCAGGAAGATGGACTGATATAAATGGATAGTTCAGAGAAGTGCTATATACTAAACTAGTGATCCATAGAGACATTTAAAATTCCCATGTGTGCTTCATTTTTTTCCCCCAGAGTCATTCAATCCTTGGAAATTACTCACAGTTGTGGTTGTGCTCTGGGCATTTTCTGGGGGCCTAGCAGAGAAGTAGCAGCCCTGTAGCAATGGGTGAGAAGAGGGGCATGGCACGAATGCTACTGGAATGTGATCTCAGTGACAAATTGTGTGGTAAGTCCAGATGCCACAAATGCTTGGCCTTTGATTTTAGGATTATGGAGACTAAGGTCTGCATAGATTCTAGAAGGAAGATGATTTGATTTCTAGTAGGAATAAAGATAGTGGTGTTAAAAGAATGGGGACAGAGGTCATTGTCTTTGCAGGTTGGGGCAGGGAGAGTGCTGATCAGAGATTGTGATGTGGCATCTTTTATCTCAGTAGGAAAAATGACAGAAAAAGCATAGTACACAATTGATGGGTTAAGAAACAGGAACACTGTGGTTTCCGATTAGAGTTGCTCCCATTATTACATACATTAAATGTAACTGCAGGGAAAGGCAGAACAGCTGATAATTTCACCTATGATGGGCTGAGGCTGGTGGGGAGGAAAAGTTGTATGGTGTCGGGTCAGGCTTCTTAATCTTCTTTTCCTGCTGTTAATTGCCTGCCCAGTTGTCCAGGAGCAGCAGTATGAAGTGATCATTGTCCCGACTCTCCTGGTTGGCCTGTTCCTCATCCTTCTTGCAGTCATCTTGTGGCTTTTTATGAGAGAACAAAGATCCCAACAGCAGCGTCCTGGACTTCAAGGTAAAATTCAAACTTTGGGGATAGGCAGAGGCTCAGGGAAGATGGATATTAGGAAAAATTTGAGCCACATCTCAACAGATTCAAGTCCAGGAGTCTAGGTACCTTCAATGGCTGAGATAAAGTCTGCCTCTTTGGAGTGGAGAGGGGCGACCTCTTCTCTAGAAGGTCAGGAGTTGGAACTCTACATGTACCTGTTGACTAAAAGAAAAGTGGCAAGAAAGGTTTCGTGAGACCTATTTCTGTCCTCTTTGTCCTACTGGACTGTCAAACCTTTGACTATGTGAATGTCTAAGGATTAAGGAGGAAGGTCTAAAAGATAAAGCTTAAGGCTTTATTAACATCCTTGAAGGATAATATTCTACCCTATGATCCATTCTATCCCTACTCTTTCCCTCCAAAATATATGACGAAAAAGGGTGGCCTTCATTCTGGTCTTTGAAGTGCTGGGTAGGAAAGGCTTACAGGTTCTTCTGGAGTATCATCGAGTGTGTAATGAAAGAGAATCAGCTCCTATAGGAAGCTAAGAGTAAAGCAAAGGAGAAAAAATCCTGACAGTGATATAAAACTCGATAGTGGCTGATTCTTAGTCTTTCTCCAAATTTTATGTCAATTGTTTTCTAAGTTAACTTTTATTGAAAACTTCACAGAGTTGTATAAACTCACCACTTCTACTTGTCACATTCTCTTTTGAACCCACAAAACAAGGCTTTTTGTTATAGCTATAATCCTCCAAAACAACTCTTTCCAAGCTCATTAATGGTAGCTATTTGGACAAGTCCATCTTGCTTGACCAGTCAAAAGTGTTTGAAACACATTCGTACTTCCTCTTTCTTGAAATGCTTTTTCAGGAAAAAAAAATTAAAGTCACTTCCAAATGATACAATGTTTATTCTTATAGATTTAAATACTTTTTATATTCTGATTATGGTTCTTGGAACTCCAGAGTCTTACATTAAATCAACTACTTTGAAGTTTCAATATAATACACAACTTGTATATATGTCCAAAACCAATTACCTTATAAGTGACTCCTTCTATCCTCCCTATCTTAGTAAATCGCAAGTGCAGCCTTCTATGTTTTCATCTAAAACCTTGTAGATATCTGTGACTCCCTCTTTCTCTCACATATCCAACCCATATGCAGATACTCTCAACTCTGTCTTTAAAGTTAACCCAAGCCAATATCATTTCTCATAGACTGGAGTAATACACTCCTAACTGCTTTACCTACTTTTGGCTCTGCCCCTGTCTCCTCAGAGAAGCCAGAATGATTCTTTTAAGGCATTCATCAATCTGTCAATTCTCTCCTTAAAATACCTCAATAGCTTTCTATCTTGCTCAGACTGAAAAAAAAATTCAAAACTCTTTCCATGGTCCTTATATGGTCTGAGACTCTCTTGTGTTATGTCCTACAACTCTCCAATGATCCCACTTGGCTCTGCTGCACCAAGTTCCTTGCTATTTCTCAAATACATTAAGTATGCTCTTTTCTGGGTGCCTTTGAACATCTTGTTCCCTTTGCCTACAATACTTTTTTTTAACATCAGTGTGGTTTGCTCCCTAATTGCTTCCATAACTTTCTCAGATGTCATTTTATCAGAAAGGTCTTTCTTGATCTTTATAGATAGAATAGCATCGCTGATGTTTCTTCTTTCATTGTTTTCTCTATAACACTTGACTCATTATTATCTGCCTGATCACTAGAAAGTAATCTTCTGTTGAATCAGGATTTCACCTATTCCCAGCACCTGGAAAAGTATCTGGTATATAGATGGTGATATTTGTTGAATAAATGGATGGGTAATGAGTGATGGGAAATTTAATGACAAGAATGAACCTTTCTTTTCCAAATGGAGGAAGGTTCATGTAAGCTTATGAAGGGAAAAAGTATTAGAAGATTTTTAAAACCAATAACAAAGGAAATACGGAATAATTTGACTTTTAAGATAACTTGAGGAAGGAAGCAAGAGCCACAGCTATGGTAGAGTAGTTATCTATACATTTATTCCAAATTTGGAAGCCACCTACTGATTTAAATGATAATCTCCACTGGCAGTTACTAGCACTCTTAAGTGTCTGTGATTTTGGTACCTGTTCAGAAACTCCCTTGTCTCCATATTGTTCGCATGGGGAATACAGAATTATAATCCTGAGAAAGACATAAAGAAAATATCATGACTGTTTTCCAAGGGTCCATCTTGAGTTTTCGTAGAAGAAAAGGGGATTATTATAAAGATTCTACAAACTTGGTGTTGATACCCATTGATAGAGAGGCATATCCCTACAATAGAGAAGATACCCCTACATTGACCAGAGGTAAAACTGCTAAAAGAACTTCCTGGCTGGTTCATTCTAGGCTCTGCTTTTCTGGAGTTTTCAGAACAAGAAACTGGTGGTTGATATCATCTTTTTATTCTAGGCAGGGCTGCTGTGTCTCCATCTAGGAGTCCAAGCTGGGAAGCAACAGGACATGGAGGAAAAGTTCTTGTGCCACTTAAGGAGACATCAGTGGAAAATTTTCTGCAAGCTATCACACCTGCCCTGGCTAAGCTGCAGGTGCCCCGAGAGCAACTTTCAGATGTTTTGGAGCAGATCCATAATGGCAGTTATGGGATCATTTATCGAGCCCAAATGTGTACTGGTGATCCTGCTAAGCCAAAAAGTATTGTCCTCAAGATTTTAAAAGGTAAAAGGAGAAGTGTTGGACTTCCCTTCCCTTTTTACTTTTCCATTGCAAACCATGAACAATAAATGTCAACAGACTGCAAACATTAATATATTTATCAACAAATACTGTGATCACAAACTGTGTATAGAAGAAGGCAACTGAGAGTGGAAGCTTGAGACAGAAATGATATTCTTGGGGGTCTTTGTATCCCTAGCTCATCTTTACCTACTGAGGCTGTTAGAACAGACTTTTTTTTTTTTTTTACATATTAGATGTTTCTTGGACTGGGATTCTGAGGTTGTTTTTTTCTTCCCTGTATGATGCCCTTTCCTAAAATTGTATTTCTCCCTCTCTTTCTATTTTTCTGATACTCATGATGTGGACCTGTAATAGTGCATACATAAAATAGAAAAAGGATAAGATAACAAGAATATTAATCAAAAGGCCCAGAAAGTTCTGTTTCAATAAGAACAAAATTTTTCTTATTTAGGAAGGTGAAAGCCTATCCATTTCTAAGGTGTATTCTATGATATATTTGATAAAGTGTCAGTGCCATTGAGCATTGTTCTCTTCTAATTGGTCCTCTATTTACTTTTTGTTTGCACTTACTCCCCTTAGGGGTCTTGAGAGTTACCATCTGAGGTTGTTTTCTTGCTCCTTGTTTCCTACTTCATTGGTTGTGCTCTGACTTCTCACTACCCTGGTTTTTCTATCCTCTACAGAACCTGCTGGGCTCCACGAGGTGCAGGATTTTGTAGGACGAATCCAGTTCTATCAGTACCTGGGGAAACACAAGAACCTAGTACAACTGGAAGGCTGCTGCACAGATAGGCTGCCACTCTATATGGTGTTGGAGGATGTGGCCCAGGGGGACCTGCTCAGCTTTCTCTGGACCTGTCGCCGGGTGAGCAGTAGATTATAGGTGTTAGGAGGCAAAGCTTGACCTGGTGGATTAGCTGTTTACATATCAATTAGCATCACAAATGACAAAACATGGAGATTATATAATAGCATAACAGTAACTGAGTGTCAGTATCCAGGAGAACTTTTTGCAGTAATTCAAGTATTCCATATCTTCTCTGTTCACTGGTATACCCCAGTCACATGTTCTATTGAACACCTGACGTGTAGTGGGTGTGACTGAGAAACTGAGTTTTTAATTTTATTTAATTTTGGTTAATGTAAGTTTAAATAGACCCATGTGGTTAATGGCTATTATATTGAACAGTGTGAGTTTACAGTATGAACTCTTGGACCCACCTACTAGCTTGTAACTTTTGCCAAGTTACCTTACTGAAGCTGTTTCTAAATCTGTAAAATGGGAATAATAAATTATTACAAAAGCCAGAGACATTATATATGTAAAAACATAGCAGTAATTGGCACTTAGTAAGCACTTACATGATAACTGTTATAAGGATATTTATATAACAACTATTTTTGTTATGATAATTATAATTCTGTTGTTACTATTTAAGTGTATTTTCTGTAACATTCTAGTGTTTCAGGACTGAGGAGGGAAGAATTCAGCTTTTAAGTTTTTGTACCTCAAACTCATTAAAAAAAACATGCTG